>CAUYLG010061023.1:0-13848 GCA_963573385.1 Cacajao melanocephalus | reverse complement strand
GAAAGAAGGAAGGAAAGAAGGAAGGAAGGAAGGAAGGAAAGAAGGAAGGAAGGAAGGAAGGAATGAAGGAAAGACGGACCTATATATTCTAATGCTCAAGTAAAAAGGAAAAAACCTTGTTTGTACTCCCTGAGAGAATGTGTAGAAGTTTGCCGGGATTAAATTGTTATGTGTACATATTTTTCTAATTTCAGTCTTAACAGTTATCTTTATACTCAAATCTCTCCCTAGAGTTAATTTCACTGTATATTGGTAAACCCAGATTTACCAAACCAAGCTACCACTTACATGTTTTAAGTAGCCAATGGATCATATTTCATTTTGCAAATGTGAGTCCTACCTTTATATCAGGGGTCCCCAGCCCCTGGGCCATGGACTGGTACCAGTCTATGGCCTGTTAGGAATAAGGCCGCACAGCAGGAGGTGAGCAGCAGGCAAGAGAGGGAAGCTTCATCTGTATTTACAGCCACACCCCATCACTCACAGTACCTCCTAAGTTCCACCTCCTGTCAGATCAGCAACGCCATTAGAGTCTCACAGGAGTGCGAACCCCATTGTGAACTGTGTATGCCATGGATCTAGGTTGCATGCTCCTTACGAGAATCTAGTGCCGGAATATCTGTCTCACCCCAGATGAGACTGGCTAGGTACAGGAACACAAGCTCAGGGCTCCCACTGATTCTACATTACAGTGAGTTTATAATTATTTTATTATACACTACAATGTAATAAAAATAGAAATAAATGTAATACACTTTAATCATCCCAAAACCATCCTCTCCATCCTGGTTCATGGAAAAACTGTCTTCCATGAAACCTGGTGCCAAAAAGTTTGGGGACTGCCACTTTACATCATTAACACTATAATTTCTATCAAAAATCAGAGAACAAAGGGGACATTCAGTCTACTGTCACCACTTCAATTAGGAAATTTCCCCATTTGACCTTTCCCAAGTCATAGGGAGAAGAAAAGGCTTTAAAACAGTAAACTTTTTAACTATTAATTAGTTAAATAAGAAGTAATTTTCTCCAACATGACCCCTATATACCAGCCAGAGTCTCAGCATTCAATACTACAGTAGTCACTATATGAAGATAACCAGCTGTTTCCTTGTCCGCTCCATTATGGTTCCATTCCCTCCAGGGTTCAAGCAGCTAGGACTGGCCACAGTGCTTCACCACTCCAATGGGAATGGTACAGATGTAAGGAAGCAAAACATTGACCATTCTTCCTTCCCTTGGAATGTTACGCTTGCCCTCCTAGTCCAAACCCTTCATGACTCCCCTAGCTGCAGTGACTCTATGCTCCCTGCTTCTGATATGTGGGCATTTCATCTCCTCCTGGGAAACCTCTGGGGCTTCATTTCTTTTCTTTTCTAGAACTTGCAGGGCTAGTGGCCAGAAAGTTTATAACTTAGCGTGTGGAGACCAAAAGATTTTAGAGGACTTGAATCATAATAGTTTCATCTCTAGTCTCTAATTACATACAGCATTAGCAAAGTGAAATACTGTTTCAGGCAGTTTTAAAGAAAGAGATGAATCCTCCTGAATTCCTAGACTGATGCTAATCACAGTGGGTCTGATTTTTCCACCTCTGGCACTGGGATGAAGAGAGGTTTAGAAAATGAGATTCTTCTCTAGAGGGACTAGCTTGGGAAATTCAAAAGCTGCTAGAAGAGGAAGTTTTTAATCACTTTTTAAATGATACATGTAATTAGACTATGTTTTCTTTTAAATGATAATTTCATGGGGTTTATGGAAATGAGATATGAGCCCAGATTCTGATTCTGCCAACAACAACCGCAACAAAAATTTAACTTAAAAAAAAATGACTTAGATGGTTTCAATCATCATTTCAATTTCTTTAGTAGGTCATCATCATCACTTGAAATAATTCATTATTAGGTAGTTGTTGAAGATTCTTGTTCTTACCAATGCAAGAAATGAAAAGAACTATTCTTGCCCTGGTGATATTTATAGTAATAATTTATTAGATTTGACAACATAGCAATTTCAATAAATGCTAACAATTAAGGTTTAAAATGTCCATTAGTGGCACAAAAAAATATGAGCAACAGAAGAAAGACAGTAAAGGAGATGATCTGTAATGTCTAGATGTTGGAGTCGAGATTGGGCTTGTGTTAGGGAAAAGAAGAAAAAAAGAAGTAATGTAAATTTGTTCATTAATTTGGTATTTCTATGTTAGGCTTTGAAGATTAAATGATGAACAAGATTAACACAGTTCTTAATAGAAACTGGGAGACAGATAGTAAACAAATGATTACATAAGTATTGACAGACTGAAATCTTTCTCGAGTGGGTTGAATGTCAAATGTGTTCAACACAGATTGTGAAGACAGGGTGGAAGAGGACAAAGACCTTACCTTGTAGAAACAGCCTGAGATACCTTTGTCTTAAGAGTTTCAGATGAAAGTGCTACCTGGGTTTTTAGTTCTTTATTCTAAAATTGAAAAAAAATGCAGAGATCAAATCACTAACATATTTATTAGCTACCCCCTCAATGCTTCTATTCAACCCAACACCTGCATCACTCCTTGGCAGTAAGTTTGTTATTGCAATTATACTACAGAACAAAGACAATAGCGAGTTGAAAGTCACTAAATATTATCTCTGAAGATGCAGATACTCCGTGAAAAATGCATAATTTACCAAGGGACTAAAATATAGTATTCCGATTTAGCATTTGAAATTCAACAGCTGAAGTATCTATATTTTATTTTACAGAGTTTTAAAAATATAGACACATGAAAAGAACTTTTAAAGAACCTTGTTAAAGATACCCACAATATCGATCACATGTTTGTCTTTCTTTTGAGATCTCCTGATTATAAACCCCATGAAAATAGGTCCCATCTGCTTTTTACTATTAATATAAGTTCATGGCTGCTATAGCCTCAGTTTTCTTATGAAGCCTTAGTTTCTTCATATCCATACTAGTGGTAAATAATACATGCCTGCCCACCTTGTGTAAGTTGTTGGAGGAAACAATATATGAACATAATATTTTACATCAGGAAGCACTCTCATAATTCTGAGAGTTCATGCAACAGCTAAGAAAAGGAATGGTTAGAGCATAAGTTCTCAGGTACAAATCCTGGCACAGCCACTTACTGGTTATGTGATCTCATTTAGGATACTTAACCTCTCTGTGCCTAATTTCCTCATCTGTGTTACAGATATAATAATGCCTTCTTCACAGATTTAAAATGAGATAAAAAATATGTCAAGTGCTCAGCTAGTGCCTGGCACAGATTTTAAGACTTAAAAGGAGTTGGTTATGATTTTCTAGTCCAAGTGCGTTTTTTTTTTTTTTTGAAACAATATCTGGCTCCGTTGCCCAGGCTGGAGTGCAGTGGCACAGTCTCAGCTCACTTCAACCTCCACCTCCACCTCTTGGGCTGAAACCATGAGGGTGTCACTCAGCCTCCCCAGTAGCTGGGACCACAGGTGTGTGCCACCATGCCCAACTAATTTTTGTATTTTTGGTAGAGACAGGGTTGCACTATGTTGCTCAGGCTGGTATTCAACTCCTGGACTTGGGCAATCTGCCTGCCTCAGCCTCTCGAAGTGCTGGGATTGCAGGTGTGAGCCACTGTGCTCAGCCCCAAGTACCATTTTTATAACTGTAAATTGAATTCCAAAGACTTCCAGTGCCCCACACTCTATTCACTGCAGAGGTCAATACCAGGCTGTGTACTCCCATCCAGAGCCAGTGCTTTCTCTACAACACAGGCAAGCAAGCAATTTTACTTCCCAGATCTGGAAAGTGAGATTTAAAACTGTGAAGGATCATGACCAATGCTGAATTGCCAGTGAGTTGCACTGGCAGGCCAGGGGTCTTTTAAAGGACACACCCACATTAAAGTGTCTGGGACCAAAAGGTAACTGGGTGGAACAATGACAGGTGATGAACAGGGATACCGGCTCCCTTCCCTTTCAAGGAAAACAGGCTTAGAGTGTCATGTAATTATAGCTTGAAAGGTATTTTCTTTCTTTCTTGTTTTTTCTTTTTTTGAGACAGGGTCTCACCCTGTCTCCCAGGCTGGAGTGCAGTGGTGTGATCTCAGTGTTACAGGGTGTCTTTTTTCTGGCTGGAAATCTTTGTGGCCGGTGGCACCTTTGCAGGAGTTTTGCTTGGGTCTGCTGGCCTCATTTCATTCACTGAGCCTGGCAGGCTGCATGCTATTGGCCTAGGTCTCATGCCTGCCAAGGGCAAGTCAGATGTGGAATGGTGAGGGGTGTGTGACCAAGCGTGGGGTCTGCTACTGTGCACAGTCAAACATGCTGGCTGCTACAGTGTGGTGTGCAGCTCCAGGTACTGGCATGTGTGCTGAGGCTGCAGCCGGACCAGGCACATCGCAAGCAGCTTCCACAGCTGGCAACGGGGAACACAGTGGCACCTGGAAGCTTGGAGATGCCAAGAACTGCAAGGCCCCAAAGAGAGTCACAAAGAGCTCAGGGAGCTCCCAGATCTGGAATCCCCAAAGGGCCACAGCTCTTTTTTCCTTCTCTTTGCCTGCAACATGGCGAGCAAGGGGCATGTCTCAGCCCTGTTTGTATTACAGCTCTTTTAACCCAGGCACTCATTGGGTCCTGAGTTCTTGTCCTGCAACCAGGAAGAATGAGGTACACAGACAAGTGGAGGTCAAGCAAGATGAAGAGGAGATTTATTGAACAATAGAACAGCTCAGAGGAAACCTGCAGTGGGCAGCTCCTTTCCGCACCCAGGAGCTGTGTCCTGACGAGTGTCCAGCTCCTTGCAGAGAAGGTAGCTCCTCTCTGCTAGGCAAGTAATCCCAATAATGTTCAGCTATTAACAGAGAGGGTAGCTCCTCTCTACAGCTGGCTGTCCCATCATCTGTGCAGCTCTCAGCAGAGAGGAAGCCCTAGAGTGGGTGCCTCCTCTCTGCAGGCAGGGGGGTAAACCTGGGGCTTTTATGGCCTCAAAAGGGAGGAAGTGTGTGCTGATTGGTCCATGGGCGGCCATGGATAGGCCCAGAAAAGGCAACACAAGTTCCCACTCCAGTCCACAGGGACTGGCAGCCCGGCCCCCAGCCTTTACGACCTCCCTGGCTTAAAGGTGGGAACTCACTAGGGAACTGCCCCTTCTGACCAGGAGCCTGTCTGCCTTCTTGCTGTGGTTCATTACGCCCAGGCTGTTTGTGCCAAGGGGCACCTTCAGGGCAGTGCCAAGCTGCCCTCAGCACCCCCTTGGCTTCCCTCCCATACATGTTGGTGCCCAAAGTCCAGAGGGGGTTGAGGCAGAAACAAGCTGGCATGTCAGCATTATCCCGACCATGCACATACCCAGCTGGGCTGTGACAGTGACCAGGCTTGGACCCAATTTTGCTCTGAGACTGGAGAGGGTGCCAACAGCAGGGAGAAGCCAGGCAGTGGGCGTAGGCACTTCCAAGCCTGCAAGGGTGGGGCAGGGGTGTCCTTCCCAGGCCCCTAAGAGTACAGGGATTCCTGAATCTACAGCCACAGTTCGGGCAGGTGGAGCTGTGCCCAGCGGGGGTGGGGCTCTTTGGCCTCCATGGAGCATGCAGCCCTGACCACGCCTCCCTGCTGCAGCCAGTGAGAGGGCAGTGGCCCCTCCAGATGGCCCATCACAGACATCAATGACTCACTGCAACCTCCACCCCCACCTCCTAGGTTCAAGTGATTCTCTTGCCTCAGCCTCCTGAGTAGCTAGGATTACAAGCATGTGCCCCCTACACCCAGCCAATTTTTGTATTTTTTGTTTTGTTTTGTTTTTAGTAGAGACAGGGTTTCACCATGTTGGCCAGACTAGTCTTGAACTCCTGGCCTCAAGTGATCCATCCTCCTTAGGCTCCCAAAGTGCTGAGATTACAGGTGAGAGCCACTGCACCCAGCCTACAAGATATTTTCTGAAATTCCACCTGATGGTTTGGAGTAAGTCAATGGTTTAGAGTACGTCTTGAATTGTGCCCCTTCTTAGCTCTCAGCATTTATCATTAATAATACTTGAAAGATGGGGCCAGTATCTTCATATGCAGTCATCATTCCACTGTGAAATTTCAAGAGTGAAGCTAAGTTTCACCCAGGAAATGTACTTCAGATTTGATCAATTAATGATAAAGATCTCCTCAAATAATGAATATAAATCTATTATACACTCCAAACAAGTGCAGGCACATATTATAGGCCAAGCATGTGCCTAGAAAAAAGTCCCTCTCTACAGTACTTTACACATGATGAAGCAATTTAAAATGCACTCTCTTGATGACAAGCACCATTGGAATGAAAATATTCTGTGACTGGTCAATTAAGTAAAAGCTACTTAGGTTTTCCCAGAATAAACTCCCAGTTTCTCAACCAATTCAGTACTAAACAATACAAAAGCATAAGAGTTTTTATGTTAGACCCTCTTTAATTTATTTTAAATTCCATGCTGATTTGTTTCATCTACCAGATTTAGGTATTTAGTCTTGATTCATAGACTTTTCTGATTTTTCCTTTAACTAGGACAGTATATGCATGAGTTTTATTTAAAAACTGAAAATTACTGGCCAGAATATGCCTGCCATTATTATGGCTCTATCTAAGGATAGTTTATTCACATAGTTTTCAAAAAGAATATAATTTTTGCATACTTAATATTTTAGCAACACACTCCAAGAATTAAATTTTAAGGATGATGGTGCTTATATAAAATAGGATAGTCTTCAAAGTTTAGAAAATGGAGTAATTTCTGAAGATGCATTTCCCTAGGAGCAGGTCCTCAGCGAAGAAACTAAAAATGCAAGAAATATAAGACGAGTGTCAGAGCGGTAAATTAAGATGAAAAAAGATATGCAAAAACAGGAAGTAAATAATTTTTGTAGAGTTCAGCAGAAATTTTCTGGTGGTATTTAAAACTGGTTAAGAAGAATTAACGATTTTTTAAAAGATAGGGTTATATGAGTCAATTTTATCACCTATAGGCAGGAAAAAAGACTGCTAGGATAGAAAGACCACCACAGGAAAAAAGTATTTCCATGACTTAGAAGCTAGAAGTAAAATAGAAAATATTTAATACAGTAACTGTGACAATGACTAAAATCAATATAAAAGATCGTGTAAATTTAATGTTATAACCATGTGTTTAAAAATATATTGGATACACATATATATTTCACAAACATGTATACACATACACACACACATGCACACACGCACACACACACACACACTTATTTAATCACCCAGTGTATTAGTCTGTACTGACGCTGCTAATAAAGATGTACCCAAGACTGGGTAATTTATAAAGAAAAGAGGTTTAATGGACTCACAGTTCCACATGGCTGGGAAGGCCTCACAATCATGGCAGAAGGCAAAAGAGACACAGAAACACATCTTACATGGAGGCAGGCAAGAGAGAATGAGAACCAAGCAAAAGGGGTTTCCCCTTATAAAGCCATCAGATCTCATGAGACTTATTCACTACCACAAGAACAGTAGGGAGGAAAACTATCCTCATGATTCAATTATCTCCCACTGGGTCCCTCCCACAACACATGGGAATTATGGGAGCTACAATTCAAGATGAGATTCGTATGAGTACACAGCTAAACCATGTCACCCAGATATCCAGATAAGCAGATATTGGAGGGGAGGCATGTGCTGCAAAGCCAAGCAGACTCAAATGCAGGTTTTGCCACCTGCTAGCTGAGTGATTTTAAACAAGTTGCTCAACTTTTCTGACCCTCAGTTTTTTTACTTGCAAAATGTAGTCAATAATAACTCTCCTGTAGCAGCTTTGAGGATTAAAGAAAACCAAGTATGTAGCATGACTAAATAGAGACAAATGATTTTAGTATGAGTGAGAAAGTGATGCTGTCTTTAGGGTTTCCAAAGTTGATGTGTTTAAAATGTTGTTCAACCTCTGATGATCATTTTTCATAAACTGAATCGGTGCATCCTGTTATTTCAGGAATTCCAAAATGGGCAGTGGCTTTAAATTTGCAGTGCAAGATAGTGTACCCCTGCACATTTTATTCTAGTTTAAAAGCTTTATAATAAGGCATTCACTAGGAATAGGATAGAAATTTGTTTACTGTGGGGCTAGGTGAAGTAGTTCACACTTGTAATCCCAGCACTTTGGGAAGCCAAGGCAGGAGGATCACATGAGCCCAGGGGTTTGAAACCAGCCCTGGTAACACAGTGAAACTCTGTCTCTACAATTTTTAAAAAATAAAATTAGTCAGGTATGGTAGTGTGCAGCTGTATTCCCAGCTACACAGAAAGCTGAAGTAGGAGGATTGCTTGAGCCTGGGAGGTTGAGGCTGCAGTGAGCCGTGATCATGACACACAGCAATCCAGACTGGGCAACAGAGTGAGACCCTGTCTCTAAAAAACAGATAATAAAATAAAATAAAATAAGTTGAATCACTATGGCTCAAGGTCACCCTATTTACATATTTAGATACCTGATCCGACATCACTTGCTCAGAGATGCCCTCCCTAATCCCTGTTACTCTATGACTCCCCACAGTTTTCCATTCTTCCTCAGAGTACTTGGCACTTCCTAATGAAGCTGTATACTTGCTTGTTTATTGTCTGTTTTCTCAAAGTATAAGTAAGATGAAGTCAGGGACAATCTGTCACATTCATGGCCATATACCTAGCACTTAGAACATTTCCTGACACATCATAAACACACAAAATATCTACTGAATAAATAAATTAATACGGCTTGGACTTTTTAAAGCTCAAATGGGCATGGTAACATTCACTACTGTGAAGGAAAGATTTATCTATTGAAGAAAATTAGTGTTGAGAACATAAAGTCACTCATCAGGTACTGTTAATATTTGAAACCATTTTTCTATAGAAGTGTTAGAAAACACTGGCTTGAGGCTGGGTGCGGTGGCTCACGCCTAAATCCCAGCACTTTGGGAGGCCGAAGTGGGTGGATCACCTGAGGTCAGGAGTTTGAGACCAACCTGGCCAATATGGTGAGACCCTGTCACTACTAGAAATACAAAAATCAGTCAGGTGTGGTGGTAGGCACCTATAATCCCAGCTATTTGGGAGCGTGAGGTAGGAGAATTGCTTGAACCTCGGAGGCAGAGGCTGCAGTGAGCAGAGATCATGACATTGCACTCTAGCCTGGGTGACAGAACAAGATTCCATCTCAAAAAAAAAAAAAAAAAAGAAAGAAAGAAAAGGAAAGAAAAAGGAAGAAAGGAAGAAAGAAAACACTGGCTTGGGTTGAGCTACATACAGAGAATCTAAGACAACACTGAGAAATGCTGTCACATTACTGTAAAGACTCTGTCACAAGCCAAGAAGTTTCCATGAGAGGTGAGAGGGGCACACATTTATTTTAGTGACATAATTGCTGAATAGTCAGTAACTATTTGCTGAATTTTGGAATATACAAACAGAATACAGTAGAAACAAATACATCTTCCTGGTCTAACTGTTTAACCAACAGACCAGCTGGATAATGTACAGTATCTGGGTTAAGTTGTCAGTTTATTTAAGAAGGTAAAACCCTCATTGGGAGCAATATAAATAAATAGACACAACTAAAGAACACAAAATTGAATTAGAGGCAGTAGTACCATTGACACCTTGACTTTGTGATAAGAATGGGCACTTAATTAGGTATGAGCAGAGTCCAGAACCATATGAAGCGAAAGATCTGAGAACAATGCCAACCCTAAAACAATCTCTCCAATTAAAACACATTACAGATGTACAATAATGAAAGCAGTAAGCTATTGGAGCCAAAATAGGCTGATTCACTGTTGGAACAGGTTCAGTAAGAATTTAGTCCAGAACAAAAAGGTATTTCAAATTCACTCACTAGCCAGTAAGTTCCAGAGAACAGGGCTCATGTCTACTTTATTCAACATTGTTTTCCAGAATTTAGTGCCTATATCATAGTAACCACTCAGTAACTAAGTGTAGAAGTAATTACATAATTCGTGATATAGAAAAATGAAAAAATAAATGAAAGCTTAAAAATGAGAATACAATAGATAGGCATAGTGCAGTGCCATATGTATTCAATAGTTAATATGTATACACAGGTATATAACAGGCACACAGATTCCCACAAAACACATATATACCCAACTGTGCTGAGTTGGTACCCACGGATGGTACTTTTATCAGTGATTTTCTTGTTCTATTTGTATATCCATATGTCCTAACTTATGTGGAATGGATGAATGTCAGTTACATAAAAAGTGTAAGAAATAGGCTGGGTGTGGTGGCTCATGTTTGTAATCCCAGCGCTTTGGAAGGGGGAGTTGGGCAAATCGCCTGAGATCAGTAGTTTGAGACCAGCCTGGTCAGTATGGTGAAATCCCGTCTCTACTAAAAATACAAAAGTTAGCCGGGTGACATGGCATGTGCCTGTAATCCCAGCTACTCAGGAGGCTGAGGCAGGAGAATCACTTGAATCAGGGAGACAGAGGTTGCAGTGAGCCAGGATTATGCCACTGCACTCCAGCCTGGGTGACAGAGTGAGACCCTGTCTCAAATATATTGCTACGTGTAATAATACAAGAAAAAGTATTTTATCAAGTAACATTTGCCTCTAAGTAAGAAAGGGAGTGAAGAAATGTCTTTAGAGAACATTTCATAGGAGGAGGCTCCACTGTGACATGAATCACATAATCTGAAGGTCCCCTGATATAAATTTTCTAGCTATTACTGGGCGCTTGGGTGAACACTAGTTTTAAGCCAATTATTCCACAATCAAGGCATTTTTAGCTGCACAGAGCTGAGAGCAGTGTGTTAATCAGTCCCATACAACCTGAAGAGGGTGAGAATCTAACAAGAGTGTGAGGTTCAATGAGGTCTATCCTCAAAACTAAAGAACAATTGTCCGCCGGGAAAATAGAAATGGAAAATGAGGCTAAAAAAAATTAAGATGTAAAAAACTGTTCTTATGATTTTTTTATCTTCTGTTTGGGGAAAGCAGAAAGAACATGGTAGTGGAAGGAACAGTTCCAAAAGATGATAAGGCCTCCAGTGGGAAGTTAGGGCATCTCCACAGTCCACAGGACTGGACAACATTAACATTGGCAGGTGACAATGGGCAGAAAATCAAAATACTGAGGGACGGAGTAGAACAGGTTACCAGCTCCAGGCAGTGGGTGATGTGCCATTTGACAGAGACAGAAGCAGAGACATGGCAAGAAACGGAGCTGAGGTGGAGTTGCTGTGGGGTCTTCAGAGGAGCTCCAGCCTTGGCAGCGGCTTCACTGCACTTCTTGCAAGGCAGGGTCATTGCCAGCCAAGGACGGCAGCTGAGTACCAGCAAGGGGGTTGATATGATTTTGGTCTGCGTCCCCACCCAAATCGCACCTTGAATTGTAATCATCTTCACGTGTCAAGGGCAGGGCCAGGTGGAGATAGTTGAATCGTGGCAGCAGTTTCCCCCATACTGTTCTCATGATAATGAGTGAGTTCTCACGAGATCTGATGGTTTTATAAGCTTCTGGCATTTCTCCTGCTGACATTTCTTTTGCCTGCTGCCATGTAGGCCACGGCTTCCACCTTCCGCCATGCCATGATTGTGAAGCCTCCCCAGCGTTTGAACTGTGAGTCCACAAACCTCTTTTTCTTTATAAATTACCCAGTCTTGGTTTTCTTTATTAGCAACGTGAGAACAGACTAATACAGGGGTCCTGAAGAAAGGGGGTCTGAGTGGGAGGGAGGAAAAGCCTGTCTTATCCTAGGACATTAGAATGTATTGTGCTCAGTTTGAAAACACTGAAAAGCAAGCCAATTACAACAGGCTTCTAGAAGTGGGTAAGCCTAGAGGCAAAGGTTGAAGGCCAGGATAGATATGAATGAAGAAAGGAGAAAAGAGGACATCCCAAACCAGGAAAAGATCATGCGTGGGAACAAAGGCAGGACACAGGAAGCCTGGCCATCTGGCTAGAGTGGAATTTACACAAGAGTGGACCTGAGAAACCTTCTGATTCAAGTCTGTTTCAAAAGAGGTTATCATGTGTCTCCCCATTACAGTAAGTATTCTGGAAAATTTAAACGAATTTTTCATAGTAATTCAATTACATTAATAATATTTAACATTAATAATGCTAGTAATTTAATAACATAATAAAATCTTTTAAACACTTCATAATTTAGCAATCATTAAATTGTCACTCCTTTTTTCCATAGCCCTAATTTCTTATGCATAGGAGATGCACATATACACACTCACAAAATGACACTTGGATACACACAGAGACACACGCATACATACTTAGACATAGACAGACACAGCATACACAGTCACACAGACACACTCACATGCCCACTCCCAAACAGGCATACTCACAGTGTTATACAGGCATACAATTGCACACTTTCATACACAGACTCACTGATACTGACACCCTCACGCACACAGATACATACACACACCACTCACACCCTCAAAACAAATGTAAGACAGATTCCCTCCTTACCTGGGCTTCAAGTATGTTAACTTTTTCTTTGAGATTTTCAATTCTTTTGTCTTGTTCTTTTAAATTATTTTTCAATTCTTCCATCTGAGAATTAAAAAACACAATAGGAAAAATCTTGTCAGACCGCAGGAAATAGTTACTTAAGTCAGAAATTGTACGGATTTCTGAGGTCAAAAGCTATTCATCAAATTAAAAAATAATTAAATCCCAAAGCATTAGCAGACTCAGCAGGCAACAGAAAATACCAGGCCAAATTGACACCTGGGGCTGAAAGCCCTCAGCTGGTGCTGCTATTCACTTTAATCTTTGGATAACCTGTTTAAACAAAGTTCAGCAAGAGTGCATCCTGTGAAAGCAGCACTGGCCGCCCTTCTGCATCTCAGCAACTTAACGTTCTCATCCTGCAGATGCAGCTGCTGGTGGACAGGATGAAGGCTGCTGCCTGGTGTGCAGAGGCTCCCTGAGGCAGACGCTTGTCAATCAGCAACATGATAAGGTGAGCCTGCTTTGCCAAGAGGCAATGTGGAATTGGGAGGTGGGGTGATGAGATGCAAAATGGTGCAAGAAGAGAGGGGATATGGATTCTAAGACAACTTTGCCATCACTAGCTGTCATTAAACTGCTCTGTAAAAAGACGGTGTGGAGTGGCCCCCAAAGTCCCTCCTGGCTCTCAAATTCCACTACTCAATTCTCTGGCCTTTTAGTGAGGTCATAGCCAAGCAAGCACAAATGCTATATTTATGTCAGGAAGGCTCTGGAGTTATTTGGGAGGACTTCTATTTGGCAGTATAATAATTGAATAGAAGTCTGATTTTAAATTTTGAAACAGACACCCAAAAGCAGATCAATGCATATCTATATCTATCTATCTATCTATCTATCTATCTATCTATCTATCTACACTTTAAGTTCTGGGGTACTAGTGCAGATCTTACAGGACTGTTACATGCCTTGGTGGTTTGCTGCCTCCATCTCCCCATCACCTACATTAGGTATTTCTCCTAATGTTATTCCTCCCCAGTCTCCCCAACCCCTGCTATCCCTCTGCTAGCCGCCCAGTCCCCAACAGACCCCAGTGTGTGATATTCCCCTCCCTGTGTCCATGTGTTCTCATTGTTCAACACCTGCCTAAGAGTGAGAACATGCGGTGTTTGGTTTTCTGTTCTTGTGTTTGCTGAGAATGACGGTTTCCAGATTCATCCATGTCCCTGCAAAGGACATGAACTCATCCTTTTTTATGGCTGCGTAGTATTCCATGGTGTATATGTGCCACATTTTCTTTATCCAGTCTATCCTTGATGGGCATCTGCATCGGTTCCAAGTCTTTGCTACTGTATACAGTGCCATAATGAACATAACATGTGCATATGTCTTTATAATAGAATGA
>CAUYLG010061022.1:0-22601 GCA_963573385.1 Cacajao melanocephalus | reverse complement strand
CTACCTGTGTCCATGTGTTCTCATTGTTCAACACCCACCTATGAGTGAGAACAAGTGGTGTTTGATTTTCTGTTCTTGTGTCAGTTTGCTGAGAATGATGGTTTCCAGGTTCATCCATGTCCCTACAAAGGACATGAACTCATCGTTTTTTTATGGCTGCGTAGTATTCCATGGTGTATATGTGCCAGATTTTCCCTGTCCAGTCTATCACTGATGGGCATTTAGGTTGGTTCCAAGTCTTTGCTATTGTAAACAGCACTTTTATCCAGCTCTGAGTTATTTTGTTTAAGACAATATCCCAGAGAGAGTTGATGGTGGACTTGACATCCCCAATGTCACAGAACCTGCCTGAGCTGGCCTGCACACTCCTCCTCCAACCCCCTTGGGGGTCTCCATACCACAGTGAGTTGCAGACAATCCTCATAGCCTATTGATTGCTCATTGGAAAGCTGTGAGCTTTCCTTGCAGCCTTTTACTCATCATCCACACTTACCCTCACTACACATACACACAGCTCCCAAAGATAAATATTATCAGTTCTATTAGTCTAAGCCCATAAAGTGGAAGAGAAATCCTTTTTAACTGTCCCTGTAGTTTTTGAAGCCTCTTCTCTACATGTAGTTAACATCTTATGTAATTTACCTTTGAGCAATGTCAGTACTCCCACCTTTTCAAACTGTGCCCCTAGGACCTATTGAAAATAAGAAATGGGCCCATTTTCCAGCTTTACGCCTCTTAAGAACTGCTCTCATAACTACCCAAACACCTCACAGAGGTTTTGTAATTACTTCCTGAAAGAGCTAGATTAAATTCTTAGCCAAGGGACATTCTCTTCCCAAGAGTCCCTGAAGGAAGAGAAAAAAGATGTTTTTGTTTTTCTAGCAATATAAAATTTTAAATTGTGAGATACAATTTGGACTGGGAGGACAGATATTCAAGGTGGAGAGAACATGTGAGTACAAGCCCAGCAGCTGGAAATAATTAACATAACCTACAGTTTAAGTTAACTTGTCTAAAAATGGAAAAGCAATTAATTGCGTATGTCTAGAGGGGGCATCAAATTAAAGGTAATATTTTCTCATTTTCTTTGAAAATGTTCTTCTTGTTTTAAAAATTATTTTGAAAAAGAATACTAACTCACTAAAACAAAAACACAGAATCATTTTGTTTTTTCATTTTCTGCTATGATTTGTGTTTCATTCAGCTGTTTCCCCCACCTGAGAGTGGATTCTTCTCCTGATAGCACAGTTGAATTCCGTCACTCTTTGATCACTTTTAGTTATTTGATCTGTCTTACACCCTTTCTCTTAGAGTCAGTGTTGTTTATGTTGAATGGTTAATTTTATAGTCATTTCAGTGTCCTCCTCACCAATCCCTAATTACAGGGGTTGTTACACTTGTGTCTGGTAGCTTGCATATAGGGATGTCACATATCACACCGATGTCATGGCCTGAAGGAAGGAGAGGAACAGCACGGGTCCCTTATTGACTGACCTGTAGCAAAGTCCTGTCTTCTTTCTTTTGGCTTTTGTCTGTTTTCCAACACTGAGTAGCCAGTAGAGGTTGGTTCTACCTGTGTGTTAAGTCTCCAAGACACATAGCTATCAGATTCCAAGAATACTGGTTATTTCAGAGAGGGTGTTTGCTGCTGTTTCCAAGATCTCTGGGGAACCCACTCCCTGCACATTCCTTTGAATGTGTTTCTCAATTTCAATATCTTCCTCCTTCTCCCAAAACACACTACAGGGCTATCCCATCTTGCTTCTGCGTCCCCTACACCATGCCAGCAGCCTTATAGGCTGAAGTAGCTTCAAGGTATCCGGAGCTATCTAACTTTATGTCTTAGAAAACTTACACATCTTTGCCACATGAAAATGTGAGGAGTTCTGTCTCCCCCACTGAGGTATCCCCCTATTTCAGCCATATCTTCTCTCTTCTACCTTTATTGATGTGCCCTAGTGGTAATTAAATTTGTCAGTGCATTCGTTTGTCACTTTTCTGACAGGATGATCTTCTCATCCCAGAATTCATGGAGGGAGAAAATGTTTAGGCACTTCCCACTCTGTGGTGGATTGTCTTGGTGGCTCCCTCCCTCAGCCTTGGAGAGAAAATATATCTGCTTTTTGTAAACATGACATTTCTTCAAAATGCCACCTCCTCTCTCTCTCTCTCTCAGCCATTCTTTTACATTAGAGTGGTGCGTGGGGAGCACGTGGGCAGTGCTAGATTTTCTGAATGGCATCATTTTATACACCCTGAAGGAAGAGGACTGCCTGCATAGCTAGTGATCCCCTCAACTGAAAATGTAGGGTACGTTGCAAATTTTCTTTTTGGTAATGGACCTGAGTAGCTGTCGTGGACTAAATGTTTGCATCCCCCCAAGTTCATCTGTTGAAGCCTTAACCCTCAATGTGGTGCGAGGAAGTGGAGCCTTTGGGAGATAACTAGGTTTGAGGAGGTCATGAGGATGGAGCTCCCATAGTGGGATTATAAGTAGGACACTCCTATAGTGCCCTTATAAGGGGAGGAAGAGAGACCTGGCTCTCTCCATGTCCATGCCCAGAGAAGAGGTCTTATCAGCACACAATGAGATGAAGACTATCTGCAAGCCAGGAAATGGGCTTTTGCCAAGAACCACATCTGCCACCGACACCTTGATCTTGGACTTCCCAGCCTCCAGAACTGCGAGATGTTATATCCCTAGTGTTTAAGCCACCTAGTCTATGGCATTTTGTTATAGCAGCCTGAGCTGCCTAAGACAGTAACCACTTCCAATATCTAGCAACTAGCAGCATTTTATTACTATGGTGGCCACCTTCTAAGATGGATAGACCTCCCTCCCAAACTGGTTTAAATGTTGCAACTGATGATGCCACATATCCATCAAAAGACTGTGAAAACTTTCATTACTTATATAATTGAGGTCTCTGGGAGACCAGGACAGGCATCTCAAGCAGGTCAAAAATAACTTAAGAGATTGAAGAAAGGAGATTGATTGAGTTTTAGTGGTAGGTGGGGAGTAGGGCCAAGATGAAGGTTCCTATGATGGGGCAGGAAGTTACGGGGTTTGAATTTCCTACTGGTGCCTAGGAAGAAACACCCAGACTTTCTGATCTCTTTTTCCAGATATGGAACACAAGGAATAGAGGAAGGGATGAGGTATAAAATCTGTCAACAATTAAACATAAAAAAAAATGGAT
Source organism: Cacajao melanocephalus (assembly GCA_963573385.1). Lineage (NCBI taxonomy): Eukaryota > Metazoa > Chordata > Mammalia > Primates > Pitheciidae > Cacajao > Cacajao melanocephalus. The sequence goes on along the minus strand of CAUYLG010061022.1, from coordinate 19,401 downwards.
CCAGACTCTTTGTTATAGTTATGTTCTCAGGGAGAACAGTTTTTTCTTAGAGAGAACAAAGATGATGCCATTCTTCAAAGTGGTTACTGTGGAAAGCTGGACCAAGTCCTACCAGAAGCCAAAACCAAGATGGGATTAAATATGCAAGATCTTTTAAGAAAAATGCCTGTAGGAAGAAAATGCTTGTGGGGTAGGATCAGAGTGAGGCAAGCTGGGAGAGCCATCAGACCATGAGGCAAGTTTGACCTTGAGTGAAGGACGAAGAAAGAGAAGGTTAGATGGAAATGTCCTAGATGTCTGTGTAGTCTAAAAATGGTTCAGGAAAGTATTGGGATATCTTTGAGGCAAAGCTGGTCATCAAGAGGTGTTCCTGGTAGGGATGGGTCTTCCTTCAGTCACTGCTGCACTCATTTCTGAGCTGGGAGCAGCCTGGGGAGGCCTGACCTCTGTGGAAACAGGTGAATGGATTTCACAGCTCAAGGCTGGGCCCCTGGGCAATTATCTTCATAGAGTCATAGGACTGTGAGCACATTCTTGTGGCTACCATCTACATCCCAAATCCAAATGATTTTTTTTATTGCTAAAAATATTTTGGAGTTCCTTTTCAGAGAAACTTGTTGACAGGATAGTACAGAAGCCATAAAAGGGCAAAATAGTTTGATGGTTTATTTAAATGACTGTTTACTCTTGACCAAAAGCAGCATATCCAGCCTAACTACCTATCTCAGTACTTATCAGAATAGGCTCTGTGTGGCCTTGGCTATTTCAAATAAAAGTGAATCTGTACTCAAATGGTAAAAGTTATCATGATTAATGGTATTTTGAGGAATATGGTCACAAGATCTGAAGGCAATTTCAGTAAGTAATTCCAGATAAATTCTAAACAATGGTAACATCATAGAAATAAGTGCACAGCTTTCCAAAGTGACTTTATTCTCATTAGCTATAGGACTTCAGGAAGAGCATAAAAAAATAAAAGTAACTCCACACTTTCACTTCCTCTTGATATATGCACAACCATATGGGTACATGTGAAGTTTATTCACTATGAAGCTGATGAAGGAGACCCTTTCATGACTCTGTATCTAAGTTTGCATTTGTATTTTTATATTCCTTTTATCAAAGGGAGCTTCCCAAACTTTATAATCTTTAAGGCTCTCAAAGCCTATATCCACCCCAGGTATTTGCAGTTGTATGTGCAAATCACAGGATGTCTTTTGTGTGTGTGTTTCTATGGCTTCCCCTCTCCCATCCTCAAACTTAGGTACATATGATTCTCCATATGGGATAATGATTTCCATCACTCACTTTTCTAAATGTCTTTGGATTGTTGAGTAAAAATACATTAGAAAGTGTATTTGGAGAAAAATGCTGGTTAGACAAATCTCTGAACCAAAGAGAAGGATGGAGGAAGGACAGCTTCTTTCCCTTCCAGAGACTCAAGCTTGAAGTTTCTAGTGTAGCCAAGTTTTGGGGAAAGGATCTCTTTCTTCAAACCACTAGAGGGCATCGGTGTGCAGACAATTGTCAGATTTGGGCAGGGTGCTAAACTCCAGGGAGTAACAAGGGAGGTGACTCTCACATTCCTGTAGCCTCCAAGTCCCTTTTCCTTTCAAAACACTTCTTTCTCTAATCAGGATGTTTCTTCTTGGCTCTGAGTCTTCCTAGTATTTCCTCCCTACCTCTAACTCTCTAATAAGACCACCCACACCTGTCCTCTGGATTCTTTGCCGATGTGACTATCATCTCTGCGAATGAAGGTTAAAGGACTCTCATTGTCTTAGGGGGCTTGGACCAGGGAGACATATGAGACATGGAATGAATGCTGAACTCACTCATGAGACCTGGATTCAGGCCCCAGACCTTTGTTTGGCTATGTAATGTTAGAAATCACTTTACCTGTCTGAACCCAGCTGGGCTTACCTGTAAAATGGGAGGCAGAGTCCTCTAAAGTTCTATGTTTCTATAGGAAAAGAACTGGATCTCACCAAACATCCTCATGTGAAGGCAAAGAACTAGTTCTTTCCTGTTATTCACTAAGTAAGCAATGCAAGTGAGGGGTTAAAAACTTTCATTCTAAAATTCTAAAAGCAAATTCTTTAGTGTTTTTCATAAACTGGTGAATACTATTCCAAATTAGAGACTTCTTTGGGTTTCCAGTCCAGCAGGTAAGGAGCTTGGGAGTTGTCTCTTTCAACCACACAATGAAAGAAAAAGCTGAATAAACTTAAAATGAACAACTCTTCTTAAAGCAATCAGAAAACTGGGTATAGGACAAACAGCTGCCTCCCAAATGGAAGAGATGAACAGTCAGATATAGAGAATCTCTTAGTGGAGCAAAGCCCAGAAGCAAAAAAACTCTATAGAAAGCAGTACCAGATCCCTTTTGCCCAGCACATCATGTTTAGCTTGCAACAAACCATGACAAGGCATAAAAGACAACCCCCCCACCCTCCACCACCATGGTTTGGAGAGAAGACCTCAGAACCAGACTCAAATATGGTGGAAATGTTGGAATTAGATCAGGAATTTAAAACAACGTACGATTAATACACTAAGGGCTCTAACAGGAACGTGAGCAAGATGCAGGAACAGATGGGTAATATAGGCAGGGAGATAGAAATTCTAAGAAAGATTCAAAAAGAAACGCTAGAAACCAAAAACACCATAATAGAAATGAAGAATTCTTTTGATGAATTCAACTGAGGAAAGAATCAGTTAGCTTGAAGAACTATCAGCTAAAATTTCAAAACTGAAATGCAAAGAGAAAAAGAATGAAAAAGAACAGAATACTCAAGGACTGCAAGACAATTATAAAATGTGTAACATATATGTAATGGAAATACCAGATTAAGGACTTCCACCTTCATCTACTCTTGTGCTATTCAGCCACCATCATCCACATCAGCCACATCACTCTTGATTGGATCAAAGCCCTGAGATAAACTAAGAAACCATGATTTTGCCTGTAATTCCTAACATTGCCAAATCTTTTTTTTTATATACTTTAAGTTCTGGGATACATGTGCAGAACATACAGGTTCGTTACATAGGCATATACATGCCATGGCGGTTTGCAGCACCCATCAACCCGTAATCTACATTAGGTATTTCTTCTAATGCTATCCCTCCCCTAGTCCCCCAACCCCTGACAGGCCCCAGTGTGTGATGTTCCCCTCCCTGTGTCCATGTGTTCTCATTGTTCAACTCCCACTTGGGAGTGAGAACATGCGGTGTTTGGTTTTTTGTTTCTGTGTTGGTTTGCTGAGAATGATGGTTTCCAGCTTCATCCATGTCCCTGCAAAGGACATGAACTCATCTTTTTTTCTGGCTGCATAGTATTTCATAGTGTATATGTGCCACATTTTCTTTATCCAATCTATCACTAATGGGCATTTGGGTTGGTTCCAAGTCTTTGTTATTGTGAACAGTGCTGCAATAAACATACATGAGCATGTGTCTTTATAGCAGAATGATTTATAATTGTTTTGGTATATACCCAGTAATGAGATTGGTGAGTCAAATGGCATTTGTGATTCTAGATCCTTGAGGAATCACCACACTGTCTTCCACGATGGCCGAACTAATTTATATGCCCATCAACAGTGTAAAAGTGTTCCTCTTTCTCCACATCCTCTCCAGCATCTGTTGTTTCCTGACTTTTTAATGATCACTATTCTACACTGTCAAATCTTGTTACACTATCTCTGTATTAAAAACGAAAGACTTCACAAGGGACCAAAGAAAATTTGAAGAAGGGGAAAGAGGGTTTATCCAGTCTCTTTGCAACCTCACAGTCCTCATTAAATTGTGTCTAAAGCCACTTCTACGTTCTCAGGGTTTCTGCCTGAATCCCGTACTCCTCAAAAGACATCTCACTCAAAGCACTGGGCTGTGACCAGAGAGTCCTCAGAGATGATGTTTCTTCATCATATTAACTGGAATGTCTTATTCCATTTCTAATGGAGCTTTCTGTGTATTGAGCTAGAGAGAGATTGGGCCAATGTGGAGCAGCACATGGAGGGATAGCTTCCTTCTGTTCCTCTAAGAAAACAGTCTTGAGGTCTCTTGACTATACTCATTTTTTTCCATTCTAAACCTTTCTCTTCATTGGAATCACCTTTATTGTAGATATCTTAAATATCATGAGCCTGCTGCATTCCATGCTCATTCCTACCCTCCCCGCTGTTCCATTTGTACCCCGCTTACAGTTCTTCAGTAGCACCCTTCTTGAAAGTGACTTTCAAGGCCCTCTGTGACCTACTGGAATGATCTGCTACACCTCTCTGTGTCTTTCTTTTTATATGAGGTTGGTGCAAATGTAATTGTGGTTTTTACCTTTACTTTTAATGGCAAAAACCACAATTATGTTTCCACCAACCTAATAGCACCCTCTAAGTTCCTGCAACACTAAGTTATTTGTAATTACCTAAAACCCAAGACATTCTCTTTCTTTCTTGTCTTTATACATTCTGTTACCTACACCTAGAAAAGATCTCTCTCCATTCTTCGGACTAAGCAATCAACATTATGTTTTAAGACTCAGCTCAACAGTCACCTCCACCAGGAAATCTCCCCTGAAAAACCATGACTTTCCTAGGTCTTCCCCCTTCACATGGATGTATACCTTTGCTATATCACTTGCCCTAGACTATAAGGACTTCCTGGTAGCCTCGAATGCCTGGAGGGCAAGGATTATGTACCTTTCTCTAAGCTTATTTTCTGGTACAATACATGGAACAAGATGTCTTGCATGAATCAAAGAATAAACGAGTTGACAAAGTAAAATCTCAAAAATAAATTGTGAAAAAAGTAAATGTAGGTCATAAGAGAGAAGAAAGGCAAAGATACAAGAAAAAAAACAGGAAATAAAAAAAGACAAGAAAATTCTATGCGCTGTTTTAAACATGAAAACTGGATTAACGTTTCCGTCCTGATTCTGACAATTAAGGAAATACAGTTTAAGAAATGCTTTTCAAAATGCAGTTTTGAAGAAAACTTACAGACAAAAGCAGTAGAACTGCACAGAGTATGTCTTTCAAAATACTAAATCCAGCTGGGTGCAGTGGCTTACTTCTGTAATCTCAGTACTTTGGGAGGCTGTGGCAGGTGGATCACCTGAGGTCAGGAGTTTGAGACCAGCCTGACCAACATAATGAAACCCCATTTCTACTAAAAATACAAAAATTAGCCAGGTGTGGTGGCAGATACCTGTAATCCTAGCTACTCAGGAGGCTGAGGCAGGAGACTCTCTTGAACCCGGGAGGCGGAGGTTGCAGTGAGCTGAGATCATGCCACTCCACTCCAGCCTGGGCAATGACAGCAAAACTCTGTCTTGAAAAAGAAAAAAACCTAAATCTCTTTATCAAAAGTCAGAAGGCAAAAAAATTTAAAAAACACATTAAAAAGGCAGAAACATAGAAAAAGATGATAAAAGAAAGATTAAACATGAGAGTTATATCAATAAAAGCAACTGAATCAAGATTCTCTATTGCTATGGTTTGAATGTTTGTCTCCTTGAAATTCATGTTGAAATTTAATCCCCAATGTAGTAGTGTTGGGAGGCGGGGCCTTTAAAAGATGATTGAGTCATGAGGGAGGGTTGTGCCCTCCTTAATGGTTGAATGGGTTAACGGATTAATGAGTTATCATGGAAGTAGGAATGGTGGCTTATAAAAGAGAAAGATCTGAGCTAGCATGCCCAGCGTCTTTGCCATGTGATGCCCTGTGCCACCTTGGCACTCTACAGAGAATTCCCATCAGAAAGAAAACTCTCACAAGATATGGCCACTCAACCTGAGACTTCTCAGACTCTGTAACTGTAAGAAATAAATTCCTTTTCTTTATAAATTTCTTTGTAAATCCAGGTATTCTATTACAAACAACAGAAAACAAACCAAGACACCTATTAAAAGAGAATTTCAGACTGGGTCAAAACCCCAAACGTGAATATGAGCTACTTGCAACTCACAGATCTAAAATGAAAAAAAGAATCCAATAAGATTAAGATAACAGTATAGACAAAGACATAACTAACATATGTAAAGGGGAAAATATAGAAAGTATGATTTATCATATTAATAAAAGATAATGTAAAAATCCAAGATAAAAGACATCACATGAAGCAAAAGTTATTTTTTTTTTAATTTTTTTTTATTTTTTTTGAGACAAGAGTTTCACTCTGTCACCAGGTGCCAGGCTGGAGTGCAGTGGCGCAGTCTCGGCTCACTGCAACCTCCACCTCCTGGCTTCAAGCAATTCTCCTGCCTCAGCCTCCAGAGTAGCTGGGACTACAGGTGCACGCCACCAGGCCCAGCTAATTTTTGTATTTTTAGTAGAGATGGGGTTTCACCATGTTGGCCAGAATGTATTTTTAATTTTTTAATAAGTAAGTTTAAACATGTGCATAGTCTAATATTTAAAAAAAAATCTAAGAAGATTACTATGAACAAACATTCAGTGCATAGCATTCTTTGTCCCCCGAACTCACATGTTGAAGCATAAACTTCCCAGTGTGATCGTATGTGGAGGTGGGACCTTTAGGAGGTAATTAGGTTTAGATGAAGACATGGGTGTATTAATACCCTTACAAGAAAAGCAAGAGATCAGCACCCTCTCTCTGTCATGTGAGGCTACAACAAGAAGGTGGCCACCTGCAAACCAGAAAGAGAGCCCTCACAAGACATCGAATCCATTGGCACCATGATCTTGGACTTCCCAGCCTCCAGAACTCTGAAAAAAAATAATGCCTGCTGTTTTAGCCACTCAGTGAATGGTAGTTTGTTATAATAGCCTGAGAACTCTGAGACAAAGATATAACAAATATATCAGTTCCCTGCACCTCACCCCCTCTAACGTCCTAAAGGTAACTTTGTTTAAATCTTTTAGCTGTTTCTTGTATGTAACTCCATGTTAAAATTGATGAACATAAACTGATATTTCTTGATCAACCACTCTGGCTTCTTACAATGCCAGTAAATAACTGAATTTTTGTTTATGTTTTTATTTTATATCTACTTTATACTGCTGTCATTCTTCTAATGTAGTTACATCACAATTTGGGATTATGTCCACATCCACTATTGTATTACTTATGAATGAGCTTGGTTGCAGATAACAGAAAACACTCTGAATAGTAGCTTTCAGGCAGTCAAGGGCTGACATCATTGCTTTATGCTGCCATCAGAGACACAGGCTCTTTTTGTTTCTCTGTTTCCCATTTTTGCCGTGTGTGTGTGTGTGTGTGTGTGTGTGCGCACGTGTGTGTGTGTATGTGTGTGTGTGTTTTCTTATGATCACAAAATAGCTGCTGCATGTCTGGCATTTATTATATCCATGTTGCAGGAAGGAAAAAAGAAGAGATGCAAGAAGGAGAAAGGAAAATGAAAACTTTCCCAGAAACCCTTAGCACATGTCTCAGCAGGCACTGAGTCACATGGCTATCTCAAATTGCCAGACAATCTAGCATTGCACAGATTTTCAGATAGACACATTGCTGCCTGAACAAAATTGATATTTTTTTAGGAAGAAAGGGGTGTAGGCATTGGCAAAGTAACCAACAGAACCAGTTACCAATGTTTTTATTACCATTACTATGTCAATAGTGCTAACTCCTTAACCAGTTGTAATTAAAATATTTATGTTCTCGTATATATTTGCCTGGAGTCGATGCTTGCCACATTATTTTTATTCGCTTAGTTTATTTTTCCTTCTTGAACTTGTAGCTAACTTTTTCAAAAAATACCGAAAGCTCTGTAAGATATTTCTCAATATAAGTTCCATGTGTTTAAATCTGGCATATATTCTATTATTTCAAACCTTTTTCAGGAGACATCACCACTAGCATCTCTACCCTTCTGCTCTCATGTAAACGAATTGCTTTCTAGGCTTGCTGCCAGACTGTCAGCCTGGGACTTAGCTCTGTCACATCCCTTTGTTCCTTCCTCCAATTTTCTGAGTCCTCTCTTTCTTTTTCTTGGATTACTACCAAAATTAGGTCCAAGCACATTCTTCAGTTGCTTTCTGGAAGGAGAAAAGAAAGAAAGAAAAAGATGTGCCGTAGTTACTGCTTTCTTTAGGTTTTTGCATTTCTACCCAACACTTAATTGAAAACTTTGCCAGTCTGGTATTCTAGGTTAGAAAATACTTCTCTCAGATTTTTGAAGTCTTTGCCCCATTTCTTTCTAGTTCCTCTCTTCTGAAGTCTGGTGCTATTCTGACTACTGATCCTTTGTTTGTGACCCATTTCTCAACTCACCTTGTATGTTTTTAGGATTTATATTAGGGCTCTTCAGGGAAACAGAACCATAGGATGTCTAGATAGATATGAATAAAAGGAGGTTTATTATGGGAATTGACTCACTCGATTATAAGGGCCAAGAAGTCCCACAATGTGCCACATGAAAGCTGGAGAGCCAGGAAAGCCAGTTATATAACTTGGACAGAGCCAAATACCAGAAACTTTACTGTCCTATGGCAAGAGAAAATGGACGTCCCAGCTCAAGAAGAGAGAGTGAGAGAGTGTACCTTTCCCCTACCTTTTTGCTCTATCAGAGCCTCAACATACTGAACAATGCCTACCTACACTTGGTGAGAGTGGATCTTTTTTACTCCATCTACTGATTGAAATGTTAATCTTTTCCAGAAACACCCTTACAGGCATATCAAGAAACATTGTTTTACCAGCTATCTGGGCAGCACTTAGCCCAGTTAATTTGACACATAAAATTAACAATCACAGAATCCTCTCTTTATCTCATGGTTCTAACATTTTGTTATTGTGTGTACTGATGGGAGCATTTTATCATGCATTGTGTGGGGCACCTGGGAAATACTTTTAACTGGAGCCTCTTATCTTTTAGTTCTAAGAAGGTTAATTTTCATTAGTCCTCTGAAATATTTTCTACTATATTTCCTTAATTTTTTGCTTTCTAAAGCTAGGATTCCTTTCTCTTGTCTATTTCTTTATCATTTGTTCTAATTTCTTAAAGATCCTTAAACTTTGTTTTCCAAACTCGATTGAGCTTTAAATTATAGTTATTGTGTTTTAATTTCCAAAAGTTGTTTTCTTATCTCTGATTTCTCCCCCAGTTTGTAAAGGGCATCCTATACTTGTTATATAGAATGCATTGTTTTGTTATCTTTGAGAATATTAATTACAATTTCTTTAAAGTTTATCTTGTTTCCTGCGTTGTTTCTATTTTTGCTGATTTTCTTTCTTCCCTCTCTCTCTCTCTCTTTTTTTTTTTTTTTTTTTTTTTGCTTTTAAATTTTTTAAAAACAGAATCTTTATTTATATATTTTTTCATATTTAAATAAAACCATCACACACACACAATTTTTTTTTTTTTTTTTTTTTTTTTGCTTTGAAATTTTTTAATACCAGAAGCTTTCTTTAGAGATGTGGTGATTCTCAGCATATATGATTCCACTCATATTTAAGAGTAAGACACTAAGAATGGAAAGTTACATAGATGGAAGTAGTTGACTTCATTATATGGCAAATAAGCAACCAGCTGGTTTTTCCTTTGGGAATCCAAATATCAGTGTAGTTAGGTCTTTTTTGGATGTGTATGTAGAAGGTATACTCCCTCTACCCTGCCATGCAAAATTCTGAATCTGGTAGATGTTCTTTTCATTCTGTATGCAGACTTTTACTTAACTCTTCTGTTTTCAATTCTACCTCTCACCCTGGTGCCTCTCAATGTTTAACGTATCTTAGTTTACAGGCTCTCTGGTTCCATGTTTTAAAATATTTGCCTCTTGCTTTATATTGGCAGTAATTGCCTGACTATGCAGGATAGTGGTAGGCAAAGCAGAGAGTATTGGACATGACTGCTTTTTGTACAGACTTTCAAATAACCCCCTGGTATCAGCTCTGTCATACCTCTGACTTTGGTATTTGCTGTATCCAATTCCTAAAGCTTTCCAGAATTCAGCAAGCAAAATGATTTGTTTCTTATCAGTTTCCCCCCCTACTATAAGTAATTTTGGCCTTTCTCTTATTGCTGAGTCATTTCATATTCATCCATTAACCTTCCTTCTCCACTTACTATGATGTGGGCTGTAGATGTCTACTGGTTTTATCAAAGATGGAATTCAGGTTTCATTTTCTCTTTGTTGCTTTGGAACGCTTTCAAGAAGCGACAGAAACTGAAACACCTTTTCTCTGTGAGTTTTTAAACTGGAAGCCTCATTTTGTTTTGACGAAAGTTATAATTTGCAGCTAATATATAACTGACACAAACTTTTATCTGGAGAATAATTTTGCATCAAAATATGTAATAGCAAAATAGGTTATATTCATGGAGAAATTGACAGAATTAGAATCATGTCAGGAAACATATTGTACCTCGTTAAGTCTTTGGCAGATTAATAGGCAAAAAATAAAAGGTTAAAAATCTAAATCGTGTAATTAATTAGTTTGATTTAAAAGCTATATTCCAAACTCTGTACTTCACAGAAAATAAAGAGGAATAAACTACAAAGCCTAGTAATATAGATCCAAGCACACATGAGAATGTGCTTCATGATGAAGGTGGCATTTCAGATTAGTAGGTACAGGGTAGATTATTTAACAAACGGTGTTGGGAAAACTGACAAATGATTTGGAAATGAAGAGAAAAAACTAATAATTTCCATATTTTACTTATGCTGCCATTCTTGGCAGAGAGTTTGACAACTAGGGCTTTTCCCAAAGAGTTCCTGTTTCCAGGCATTTTACATACTACCAGAGGCTACTTTCTAGGAATTGCGATAATCACCGTTAAGCTATTTGGCTTCACTCGATGATTTAAATGGATGCATATTTTGAAAACGAAGAAGTCTTTATACTATAACCCTCTTAGTTCACTGCCCTGCATGAATTTGATAGCATAAAACTAGATATTGGATTCCCCTAGCATGGGGGTTGAAAGAGGGTGAGTATATAGTTTGACAAGGTCAGGAATAGCACCATCACTAAAAAGATGACTTTCTAGACTCATGCCTTCATAAAGGCCTTTAATACTGGCTGAGCATGCTCATGGTGCTCCTCTCAGCATTTCCATTGCCTCTGCTCACCTCTCCCCACATCCAGGAGGGATATTCAAAATACTTAACAACCGTTGTTTCATTGTGTCCTTGGCACCTGCCAGTCAGATATTACAACAAAAGCAGTATCTGTAGGAACTAATTATAATGACCAGTACACACCTGTGTCTAGCAGGTGAACAACAGCCCTCCCTCTACTAAAGAGAGTGCCCCTATAATTCTCTTGAGAATCTTTCCCCGAAATTTCGTTGTGTTGAGGTATTATATTCCCTCTTAATTTTTATCTCCTTTATCTCTCTTAACTTACTCCATTCTTCAGGAGACTCTGGAGTTTTTTGGCCAAACTGTGTAAGGATTTCAAAGGTCACTGCCAATTTTTGTGCAGCACCAAGACTTCCCTTCTCTGGCATGCTGTCCGCCTGATAAATAATTTTCCTGGTTTGATTTATCGTGAAAGTCTCTTGAGCAAGTACATTTCCTGAGTGGAACATAAGTGGGGACAGATGCATCCATTGGCAGACTAGAGAGTGATATGATTAAGTGCCCATGGTCTGAATGTTTGCGTCCTTCAAAATTTATAATTTGAAATCTAATCTCCAGTGTGTTGGTATTAAGAGGTGGAAACTTCAGGAGATGACTAGGTCAAGGGTGGAGGCTTCATAAATGGGAGTAGTTCCCTTACTGAGAAGGGAAAGAGGCCCAAGGGAGTTCATTTGTCCCTCCCCACCGGGTAAGGACACAAAGAAGGTACCATTTTAGAGAAACAGGCCCTTACTGACACCAAATCTGCTAGTACCTTAATCTTAGACTTCTCAGCCTCCAGATCTGTGAGCAATACATTTTTATTGTTTACAAATTATCCTATCTAAGGTATTTTATTATAGAAACCTGAATGGACTAAGACCCTAAGCATGCCCCAAATGGCATACCCACTTTGGAAGTATCTTCTTTTTGCTTTTCTCTTTTTTAAAAAATTTATTTATTATACTTTAAGTTCTGGGGTACATGTGCAGATTGTGCATGTTTGTTACATAGGTATACACGTGCCATGGTGGTGCTTTGCTGCATCCCTCAGCCCGTCACCTACATTAGGTATTTCTTCTAATGTTATCCCTCCCCAATCCTCCCACCCTGCTATTCCTCCCCTATCCCCCCACCCCCCAGGCCCTGGTGAGTGATGTTCCCTTCCCCGTGTCCGTGTGTTCTCATTGTTCAACACCCACTTATGAATGAGAATATGCAGTGTTTGGTTTTCTGTTCTTGTGTCAGTTTGCTGAGAATGACGGTTTCCAGTTTCATCCATGCCCCTGGAAAGGACATAAACTCATCCTTTTTTATGGCTGCATAGTATTCCATGGTTCATATGGTGAAGCTCTTGGCAAGTAGGACTTTTCCTCTTCTCAGCTATTCCATTTGATCTTCATTTATACTATAAACTAAGAAGCTGCCACACCTTCTGTTTTCTGAGGGCTGAAGAACAAAGAGGATAGATGTCTGTAGGATGCCAAAGGAGAATGAGAATCCAACACTGAAAGTGGCCAATATCTTTTCTAGTCACATTTCACAGGCTAGTACTCAATAGCATATCCTCCTACCACTGCCACAAAGGCTGGGAATGGAATTTGGCTTGTTGCCAGAAGAAGGAAATGGGTTTGGTGAACATCTAACCAGTCTCTGCTTCACTTTATCATCCCTGTGCTGCAGGGTGTGGTACATGCTCAAATTCGTGACCAATAGGTAATATTTCTTCAGTTTATGTAAAAGGGCATTTTATTGCCATGTTTCTCTCTTAGGACAGTTGTTCTTAAACTTTGGTATGCCTTGGAATTAACTGGATGGGTTGGTAAAAGGCAAATTTCTAGTACCACCTCTAGGAATTCTAATTCAATTGCTCCAAGTGGAGTCAGGATATCCATGTTTTTAACAAGCAACCAGATTGATTCTGATGCAGGGCGTTTTACAACTCATACTTTGAGAAACACTGCTTCTTACTTTCAAAGTCATTAAAATACACCAGATGATGTTGAGCCCTACGGAGATAAATTTTTTTAAGGATAAGAAAAGTGGAAACAGGAAGCTGGATTTTACTTGAAGGGCTAGAAGCCAAACATGTAAGAGACTTATATCCTTAAGGAAAACAATATACAAACATGCCTAGGTGTAGCCTAACACAGGCTCACTGTTATGATGTTTATAATCTCATTTTAGGTATATCCTCAATTCTAAGACACACAATTTTGTTTCACATTTTAACATTTCTCATAACTGGATATATCTTACAGTCAATGATGCAGTAAAATTATATTTGACAATGTTTTCCCCCCAGAGATGCAAAAACAAACAAACAAAAAATGTATCTTAAAAACTTTGCATCTTAGACTCGTAAAATAGAGTACTTCAGCATAAGTCATGTTAGTTATGTGTGTTTTTGATGTTGCCACAGTTGTGCTTAGTTGCTTTACTAAAGAATTCATACTACAGGAGTGGTAAGCTAGCATTGTAATTAAAAAGCCCACTCTCCAGAGAGGGCTATTAGAAGGCTTCAGTTGTCTTTGTTTCTGATCAATATCTTTGATCAATCCTAGTTAGCATTGCAAGTGCTAGAAATGCATCTTCGCTGGTGAAATCATGGTGTTCAAAATGTGAATTGGCTAAAATATTTTAGAAAGCCTTCTCAACGTTTCATAAATGGTATATAAATGTCTAGAAAGAATTTTAATTTGTGCCATTTTAACGCATGCATCTGAAAATTTCCATGAACAGCCATAATTTTGGAGGACTCTGGTTCCCTGATGCCAGCTATAAAGTTAACTGAATTCTGCTTCTGGGTTGCCATGTCTATCTCAAGTGATCCTCTTGATTCAAGGTCACCAGAGAGCAGAACTTCACTGAGCTAAGCCAACAGGTTATAAGAATTACCTGTGTGCCCTCCTATTAATAATTGTTTTTGTCTAATAAACACCTCATACGAGATTTTGGTTGGAGATTCTCTTTCATTAGACCCTGGTGGGCAAGGTTATGTAAGATTAGCCACTTGTTACCTACCTGAAATGATTGGAGGCCCCCAAGAGCTACCTAGAATAACTCAATGTGTGTACATGACCACCTTCTTTTAGAACAGTTCATGACATTGGGGGACACAGCTGCTTCAGCAGAAGTGGTAGTTATGGAGGTTCTGCTCTCATCCATTTAATACACAGCATTCTGTCTTTCAAAAAAAAATTTTAACAGCTTTATTGAGATATAATTTACCTACCATAAAAATACTTGTTATAAGAGTACAAGTCAATGATTTTTAATTCAGAGAGTGTAACCATCACCATAACTCAGATGTAGAACATTTTTATCTTCTAAAATAATTCCCCATGGCCATCTGCAGCTAATCCCCACTCCCACCTTGGCCTACGGAACCACTGATTTTCAGTCTATACAGATGTTCTTTTTCTGGATATTTCATATAAAGGGAGTCGTTCAATACCTGACCTTTTGTATCTGACTTTTTTCATTTACCATCATGCTTTTGAGGTTCAATCATGTTGTAAGTTGTATCACTAGTTTGTTCCTTTTTATTATCAAATAGTATTTCAGTATGTAAATATGTCACATTTTGTTTCTCCTTTCACCAGTTGATGAACATTTGTATTGTTTCCAAGGCTATTACAAATGATGCTGCTGTGAACATACTCCTGTAAGTTTTTGTGTGGACATAACTTTTCATTTCTCTTGGGTGGACAGTTAGGAGTGGAATTGATGGGTCTATTGGTAAATTTATATTTAACTTTGAAGAAACTACCAAACTGTTTTCCAAGTGATTCTCCCATTATACATTCCCACCAGCTTTGAATTAGAATTTCAGTTTCTTCACGGCATTTCCAACACTTGATATAATCAATCCTTTCGACCTTAGCTATTCTAGGAGGTGTACAATAAATGGATCTACACTGTACTTTTAACTGCATTACCCCAAGGAGTACTTGTGTTGGGCATCTTTTGTATGTGTTCATTATTCATTTATCTTCTTTGATGAAATGTATATTTAATTCTCTTGCCCATTTTTAATTGGGTTGTTTGCCTTCTTATTATTGAGTTATAGGAGTTCTTTATATTCTGGATACAAATCCTTTCCAGATATGTAATTTGCAAATATTTTTTTCATTCTTCTGTGATTTAACAAATTCTTAACAGTGTCTTTGCGAAACCAGAAGTTTTAAATTTTGACGTTCAATGTACTAATTTTTTTTCTTATGATTGTTTTTTTGATGTTGTATTTAAGCACTTGCTTCACCCAAAGTCATTAGATTTCCTCCTATGTTTTGTTCCTAGGGCTTTAGCTCTTATATTTAGGATGATAATCCATTTGAGTTGATTTTTGTGCATGATATGAGATAAGAATCTAAGCTTATTTTCATTATTGATATCCAGTGGTGCCAGCACATTTGCTGAAAGAATCACCCTGTTTTAATTTAAAATGTGGTAAAAATATACATAACATAATTTACACTTTTAGCCATCTTAAGTGTACAGTTCAGTGGTATTAAGTGCATTCGCATTGTGATACAACCATAAGCACCATCCATCTCTAGAACTTTTATCTTCTCAAACTAAAACTCTGTAGCCATTGAATAATAACTCCCCATTCTCCCTTATCCCAGGACCTGGATATCACCATTCAACTGTCTGTTTCTATTAAGGGCTGAATTGTCTACTCTCTCAAGTGCTTATGTTGAAGTCTCAACTCCCAGCATTACAGAATATACGTGTACTTGGGAATAAGAAGCCTTGAGAGGAATTGATTAAGTTAAAATGAGGGCTTTTAGGGTGGGATCCTAATCCAGTAGTACTGGTGTCCTTATAAGAAGAGGAAGAGACACCAAGGATGCTCATGCACAGAGGACACAACAGGAAAAGGCTTGCACATCTGCAAGCCAAGGAGAGAGGCCTCAGGAGAAACCAAATCTGCCAACACCTTGATCTTGGACTTCCAGCTTCTAGCGTTTGAGAAAATAAATTTTTGTTGTTTAAGCCACCCACTTTGTACTATTTTGTTATGGCAGCCTTAACAAATTAGTACAGTCTCTATGAATTTGGCTACTCTAGGAACATCCTATAAGTGGGACCTTACGGTATCTGTCCTTTCGTGACAGGCTCATTTCATTTAGCATAATGTCGTCAAGGTTCATGCATATTGTAGAATGTATCAGAATTTCCTTTCTTTTTAAAATTAAATAATATTCCATTTTATTTGCAATATTGGGAAACATATATTTGATTTTCTTCTCTGTTTCCTGGCGTGCAGCTCCTAAAACCCTGGTGATCTCTGGAGTGTGTGATAAGAGTGTCTTTTGTGTGTTCAATAGATACCTGGAGGCTGAGGGCCCCTATATGGCTTTGGGCTGGTCACTTGAAAGACCAAGGTATGATTAGAGCATTGGAACTTTAAGTGTCTCATCTCCCCCAACTACCACACACACACACACATACATGCAGGAAAGAAAGAGGAGCTGAAGATTAAATTAAACATCAATGGCCCATGATATAATCAATCATGCCTATGTAATGAAACCTCCATAAAACCCAAAGGGGCAGGGTTTAGACAGCTTCCAGATAGCTGAACACATGGAGGTTCCTGGGGGCGGCACTCAGAGAGGGCATTAAAACTCTGCACCCCTTCCCATATCCCTTGCCGTCCACATGTCTTCCATCTGGCTGTTCATCTGTGTCCTTTGTAACATCCTTCTTAATAAATGGGTAAACATAAGTGTTTCCCTGAGTTCTGTGAGCTGCTCCAGCATATTAAACAAATCAGAGGAGGGGGTTGTGGGAACCCCTGACTTATAGCCAGTTGATCAGAAGCATCAACCTACAAGAAGTGACAACCTACTACTTCAGACTGGCATCTGAAATGATGGGAACTCTTGTCTAAATGAGCCATCAATTCGTGATATCTGACATTATCACCAGGTAGACAGTGTCAGAATTGAATTGAATTAGAGGACACTCAATTGGTATCCACTGGAGAATTGGTTGGTGTGTTGAAAATAAACTCCCATACATCCAATGTCAGAAGTTTTGTGTTAAGAGACTGTGTAAGAGATTAAGAAGAGCACCTGGGTTTTTTCTATCTCATAAGATTTGTCTACATCCCATTTTGTTTAGCCATTCATCTCTTGATGGACATTTTGGTTGCTTCTTGGCTATTATGAACAATGCTGATATGAACATGGATGCACAAATATCTGCTCGAGTCTCTGCTTTCAATTTTTTTTGGGAATATACCCAAAAGTGTGATTTCTGGATCATATGGTAATTCTATTTTTAATTTTCTGAGGAAGCTTTTAGCTGTTTTCTATACTGACTGGACCATTTTACATTCCCACCAGCAATGCACAAAGATTCCAACGTCTTCACATCTTTGCTAACACTTGTTATTTTTAAAATAATAGCCATCCTCATGGGGATGATGATAAAACCATCTTCCTCCCTCCCTCCCTCCCTCCCTCCTTCTCTCTTTCTTTCTTTCTTTTTTTTTCTTTATTTCTTTCTTTCTTTTTCTTTCTTTCTTTTTCTTTCTTTCTTTTTCTTTCTTTCTCTCTCTTTCTTTCTTTCTGTTTTCCTTTTCTTCTTTTTTTTTTTTTGAGTCAGGATCTTGTTCTGTTGCCCAGGATGGAATGCAGTGGTGTAATTACTGCAGCCTTAACCTCCCAGGCTCAAGAGATTCCCCTACCTCAGCCTTCCAAGTGGCTAAGACCACAGATGCATGCCACCATGCCTGGCTAATTTATTTTTATTTTTTGTAGAGACAGGGTCTCCCTATGTTGCCCAGGCAAGTCTCAAATTCCTGGGCTCAAGTGATCCTCCCACCTCAGGTTCCTGAAGTGCTGAGATTATAGCCATGAGCCACCATGACCAGCTCAAGCCACTCTTTTTGACTTTTTCCTCCATAAAACTTTTTTTTCCCCACATGGCTTCCAGAGTTCCCCATGGACATGTATTTCCTACTCCCATGTTTGCCATACATTCTCAGTCTCTTCTGCTGTATTCTCTTCTTCTCAATCTAACACTTTGGACCTCCTCTATTCTCTTAAAGAAAATACCCTAAATATCTCAGAAATTAAAAACCATGATTTTCATTTTATACAGAGCCTAAATTCACCTGAATTAGAATCTCTAGTCCTAGTCTCTTCCTCAAATTCAGATTTGAATATACAATTGCCCAGTCAACATTTCTATGGTTATATCTAATAGCTTTCTGAGTCTTAAAAGATCCAAAGTCTATTCTCAATTCTCACTGCAATTCTGTGGATCCTGTTGGGTTCCATATCTTGGATTATTTTTCACCATTTTCTTTTTTTTTCCAAGATGGAGTCTCGCTTTGCTGCCCCCGCTGGAGTGCAGTGGTGCGATCTCGTCTCACTGCAACCTCCACCTCCCAGATTCAAGCGATTCTTCTGCCTCAGCGTCCCGAGTAGCTGGCATTACAGGTACATACCATCACAACCAGCTAATTTTTGTATTTTTAGTAGAGGCAGGGTTTCACCCTGTTTGTCAGGCTGGTCTCGAACTCCTGGCCTTGTGATCCACCCACCTCAGCCTCCCAAAGTGCTGGGATTACAGGCATGAGACACCATGTCCGGGCTATTTTTCACTCATTTCTTTCTCTCATGCCCTCATGCAATTCAACAGAACATCCTACCAAAAATCTACCATCAAAATACATTCTGAATCTAACTACTCCTCGTATTCTATGTCATTGACATCCTGGTCCAACCTAAATTAATGTCTTGCAGGACAATTGCAATATCTTTCCTGTTGATGTCCTTGCTGGTATTCTCCTTTCTTCTCCCGACAGTCAATTTTCCACACACAGAAGCCACAGCAAGCCTTTGAAAACATCATTCTCCCTTCTCTCCATCCTCCAGTGCTGTCCCTTGACCCAGGAGCATTCACAGTCCTTACCAGGGTCCCCAAGGCCTATGGGATCTCCACTCTGGCTTATTCTCTAATCTTGTGTTCCACATTTCTGCTCATGGCGCTGTGGCCACCCTGAACTCCTTGATGTTCCTTGAACATTTCAGGACCTTGACACTTGCTATTTCTTTTCCTAGTGTGCTCTTTCACTAAATAGTGCATGGCCTCCTCCTTCACTTCAATCAGGCCTCTGCACAAACTTCATTTTTGCAAAGAGGCTTTTTTAAAAAAAAATATTTTATTGCGTTTTAGGTTTTGGGGTACATGTGAAGAACATGCAGGATTGTTGCATAGGTACATACATGGCAATGTGGTTTGCTGCCTTCCTCCCCATCACCTATATCTGGCATTTCTCCCCATGATATCCCTCCCCAACTCCCCACCCCCTGCTGTCCCTCCCCT
>CAUYLG010061020.1:0-13273 GCA_963573385.1 Cacajao melanocephalus | reverse complement strand
TTGTTATTTTCATCCCTTATTTCTTCCTGTCTCCATTGTTAAGCACAATTATTGGCATAAAAGAGGTTTTTAATATCCATTTTTAGACTGCATTCTAGCCTGGGCAATAGAACAAGAATCCCGTTCTCTCTCCCTCTTTCTTTCTCTCTTACATTCTTTTTTTTAATCTTTCTTTCACTCTTTCTTTCTTCTTTTCTCTTTCTTTCTTTCAAAAAAAAAAAAACCATATCCATAACATATAGTTACCTTTTTTGTGTGTGAGAGAACAATTAAGATCTATTCTTTCGGCAAATTTCGTGTGTGCATGCGTGTGTGTGTGTGTGTGTGTGTGTGTGTGTGTGTGATGGAGTCTTTCTCTTGTTGCCCAGGCTGGTGTGCAATGGTGTGATCTCAGCTCACTGCAACCTCTGTCTCCCGGGTTCAAGCGATTCTCCTGCCTCAGCCTTCCGAGTAGCTGGGATTACAGGCATGCACCACCATGCCCAGCTATTTTTTGTATTTGTACTAGAGACGGGGTTTCACCATGTTGGCCATGCTGGTCTCGAATTCCTGGCCTCATGTGATCCACCTGCCTCAACTTCCGAAAGTGCTGGGATTATAGGCGTGAGCCACCCCACCCAGCCTCTTTTGCCAAATTTCAAGTATACAGTAGAATATAGTTAAGTATAATCACCATACTATACACTAGCTCTCCAGAGCTTATTCATCCTGCGTATCTGAAGCTTTGTACCCTTTCATCAACATCTCCCCATTTCCCTCACTTCCCATCCCAGACAACCACCTGTATTAGTCTGTTCTCATGCTGCTGTCAAAGACATAGCCGAGACTGGAGAATTTATAAAGAAAAAGAGGCTTAACGGACTCATAGATCAACGCGACTGGGGAGGCCTCACGATCACGGTGGCAGGCAGGAGAGAAAATGAGAGGCAACTGAAATGGGGAGCCCCTTATAAAATCATCAGATCTCATGAGACTTACTCACTACCATGAGAACAGTATGAGAGAAACCACTCCCATGATTCAATTATCCCCCACCATGTCCCACCTACAACACATGGGAATTATGGGAGCTATAATTCAAGATGAGACTTGGGTGGGGATACAACCAAACCCATATCACCATCATTCTGCTGTCTGCTTCTAAGAGTATGATGTTTTTAGATCCCATATATAAGTGAGATCACGCAAATTTTGTCTGTCTATGCCTGGCTCATTTCCGTTAGCATATTATTATCCAGAGTCATCCATCCTGTTGCAAATGACAGAATCTCCTTGTTTTTTAAGGGTAAATAATATCCCATTGTGTATAGGTAGCACATTTTCTTTGTCCATCCAACTGTTTGTGGACACTTAGGTTGTTTTCTTTTCTTGGCTATTAGAATAAGGCTGCAATAAACATTGCTCTTCACTTTTTAAATATATTTTCATTTAAAAAACACTCATTCAGATAAGCAAGCGGAACAAAAGCTGAGTAGCACAATGCACCACTCTGCAACAACCTCATTAACATTTGGTGACAATCCTTCCAGACTTTTCCACCACTGCCATCCTCACACAGTTATTTTTAGTTTACTTTTTTCTACATAATTGTTCTTTTATGGTTTTAAAACAATCTGGACATGTTCATCTCTCCAAGCCTGTATTTTCGTTGTTTATAAAAAGTGGATGGTGTTCATAGTACCTCTCTCTGATCAAAAAATTAAAGAAGTTAGTGCATCTAGTACCTAAAAAGTAAGTTGTCCTTTCTACTCACCACCTGTTCCTCCTTTCTACTTTCCTTCTATATTGATGTATTCCTTGAACAAATGTTTGTTAAGCACCTGCTGTATGCCTGGCCCTGCACTAGGCACCAGGCTCACAAGGATGGGGAAGAAGACAGCCATGGATCCTGTAGTCACGGTACTTATGGGAAGAGAGAGAGAGAGAGAGAGAGCGCTTTATGAATCTTTCTCGTCTACTAGCCCTTCAACCTGCAGCTGTCCTTTCCTCTCCTCACTGCACTCTCTCCAAATCGGTATCTCCAGCCCACATCTGCTCATGCAGGCAAATCCTCTGACTTGCAAGCTACCGTGAGCTAGCCACCCCAGGTCCCCACCTCACTGTGACTCAGTGAGCCTTCCCAAAGTCAGGTTCATTGCAAGGAAAGTCTGGTTTAACCAGCAAAATTGCAAATTAAGAAATATTGTTAGAAATACCGTGGTGGTTTAAATAATGTCTGCCAAAACTGTGTGCTCAAGTCCTAAGCCCTGGGACCTGTGAATGTCACTTTATTTGGAAATAAAGTCTTTGAAAATACAGTTAGGCTGGGTGCAGTGGCTCACGCCTGTAATCTCAGCACTTTGGGAAGCCAAGGTTGGTTGCTTGAGTCCAGGAGTTCAAGACAAGCCTGGGAAACATAGCAAAACCCCATCTCTACTAAAAATACAAAAAATTAGCTGGGCATGGTGGTGCGTGCATGCCTGTAGTCTCAGCTACTCAGAAGGTTGAGGTAGGAGGATCACCTGAGCCTGGGAGGTGTAGGCTGCAGTGGGCCAAGATCATGCCACTGCACTGCAGCCAGGGTGGCAGAGACCACATCTCAAAAAAAGAAGGAAGGGAAGGGAAAGGGGAAGGGGAAGGGAAAGGGGAATGGGAGGGGGAGAGAAACAGAAAGAAAGAGATAGAAGAAAAGAAAGAAAGAAAGAAGGAAAGAGAAAGAAAGAAAAAAGAAAGTATATATAGATATATAGTTAAGGATATATATATATATATATATATATATATATCCTTAAAGTGAGAAAGAAAGAAAGAAAAAAGAAAGAATATATATACAGTTAAGGATATATATATATATATCTCACTTTAAGATCCTTAACTGTATATATATTCTTTCTTTCTTAAGTCTCTCTCTCTCTATATATATATATATATACACATATAGATATATATACATATATATATATATATATATATATATATATATATATATATATAGTTAAGGATCTTAAGTGATACAGACAGCCCTGGATTTAGGGTGGGCACAATATCTGACTGGTATCCTCATAAGACAAAGGCCTCAGAAAACTGGAGAGACGCAAGGAAGAAGGCCATGTGAAGACAAAGGCAGAGTTTGGAGTGATACTGTCACAAGCCAAAGAGAGGACAGGTTCTCCCCTAGAACCTCTGGGGCCAGCACAGCCCTGCCTATACCTTGATTTCAGACTTCTGGCCTCCACAGTGGTGAGAGAATAAATTCCTGTTGTTTTAAGCCACCCAGTTTACGGTAATTTGTGACAGCAGCCCTAGAAAGTTAATACAGATACATACCCATTATTCGCTTTTTAAAAATTGCTCATACAATTTTCAAATGGGGACGCCAGCTTTCATAACTATTAGAGTTATTGATGAACTGCTGTTTGCTTTTTACCTGTGAAATTAATGGTGTTGGTTGTGCATAAGTGAAGGAAACATTTTCTTTCTCTCTTGTTTATGTTGTTGCTTGGTGAACTCATTTATCAAGGTGAAGGCAAAAATAAACATTAGTCCATCTTAATCCAAAGCCAAATTTGCAAGACATGGAATTAATAAGATGCTGCTGAAAAAAGGTGCAATCCTTGCTAGTTTTATAGACTGTGATTCTTGTGTTTGGCCAATGTAATTAATCTTCAGCTAAAATCATCTGTTCCAAATTTACCCTCATTTTCAATGCTTCAATATGTTTGCAAAGCAGCATTCTGCTTCTGTGTACTGCAGGTAGCTTCTTGTTGCCTGTTAGCAACAAGAAAAAAACCCCTTGGGTTTTTTTTTTTTGACAGAGTTTTGCTCTTGTCTGCACTGGATTGCAGTGGTGCAATCTCAGCTCACTGCAACCTCTGCCTCCCAGGTTCAAGTGATTCTCCTGCCTCAGCCTCCCGAGTAGCTGGGATTATAGGCACCCGCCACCATGTCCAGCTAATTTTTTGTATTTTTAGTAGAGACAGGGTTTCATCATGTTGACTAGGCTGGTCTTGAACTCCTAACCTCAGGTGATCCATCTGCCTCAGCCTTTCAAAGTGCTGGGATTACAGGTATGAGTCACTACACCCAGCCAGCATTTGTTTTTGATCCAGGGGCATACTTGCTACTGGCATTCAATGGGCAGGTGGCAGAATTGTCCCAACCCAAATGCCCATAAAGCAACCGCCTGAAAAATATCACTAAGGATTTCCAATACAACATCTGTGACTTGCCAGGGTGATGCCATTTATTATTAGGTGTTTGAAAAATAGTAAGAAATGACTTGTATTGGCTTTTTCTGCTTGTATCCAAGGCACCTTTTGCATAACTCCCTTCTACCTTTTCTCATCGGACTGTGTGTGTTTGCATGTTCATCTTCCTCTAGTCTTTCTGTGACATCAGAACAGAGATGGCACTTCATTTGTCTTTGTATCCCCAGCAGCATTTTAGCAACAGCATGGATGCTCAGTTAGGCTTGATTACTGAAAAAAAAAAAAAGCTTGGTAAACCAAAAAGGTTAGAAAATGTTTATAAGAATGAATTGTCTCTTTCGTCACAGAAATACTCTTTGTTATGCTGGGGGCCCTGGTTTGGTCTTGGGGAAAGGACACCAGATTTGGTATCCTAGTCTAGGGTTCTTGACATGTGCATTTTATTATTATCTTACCAGATCTTAGATTTTTCATCTGGAAAATAGGGGGAATTAGGGCTTGGTCTGATTAATCTAAGGTCTCTTTCAGCTTCAAAAATTCTACTTCTTTGTCAAATAAATGTAATATTACGTCAAAATTAGACATCATAGTCCTATTGCCAAGTGTAAGCTATTTCTAGATTTTCTACTAATCCTCCAGCAACAGTCATTATCTTATTTAATGTCAGAGTCTAGACTCGGCCAAACATCCATTTGTAGAAGCTACATTTTAGAAAAAGCAAAAGTACTAGCTTGAGATTGTAAGCTGTGTGGTCATGTGTTATCCTGGTTTCCATGGGAGCATATTTTCCTTTTCAGCCATGGAGGAAGACAGGGAGGATACCAAGAGCTGTTCTATACAATCGAGTTGAAAGAGAATGAGTATAGCACAAAAGTGAAGAGAAGAAATGGCAAACATGATGGGACATCACCTGGTAACTGTGTATAAAAAACTTTGGTTTCCATCTTGCTAGCCAACACTATCGTCTTCTCGGTTTGAACAATTTGATGAAGTAGGCTTCCTTGTTAAAGAGACCCACGTGGTAAGAAACTGAGAGCAGTCTTCAACCAACAGTCAGCAAGGAACTAAGGCCGTCAGTTCAGCAACCCACAAGGAACCAAATCTTGGCAACATCTGTGTGAGCTTGGAAGTGAATTCTTTCCAGCTGAGCCTTAAGATGACTACAGCCCAGCTGACTTGACTGCAGCTTGTTAGAGATGCTGTAGTAGAGGACCAGCTAAGCCCTGACTGGATTCCTGAGCCACAGAAACTGTAAGATAATACATGTGTTTTAAGCTGCTAAATGTGGGGGTAATTTGTTTCATAGCAATAGATAACTAATATACTTGATTTCAAGAAATCACATATAATTTGTTATCTGCCACCACAGATATCTGAACACCAGTGACTATCTTTTGTTCCTCCTCTGGTGTTTACTTAATTGCTTAAAACTCCATCTGGTCACCTAGCACCTAGCTCTTTGTTTCTAAATACCATTCTCCATTAAAACCAACTAGGGCTCTTGCAGAAATAGTTGATCCCAGGGTTGGGGCAAAAAAAGCACAAGCAGAGCCTGAAACATTTTTTGATGCAAGAAAGTAAGGAGTGCTCCCTAAAATTATGAGGCAAGTCAAAAGGGTACAGAAACCAACTTGAAGAGGCCCCGCTGGTAAAATCTGGAACAATATGAACAAGAAAACATATAATGATTATAATAGATTATAACCCATAGAATAAAATAAATAATTATGAGTTCATACTTATATAAATAAACACATGAAAAAATAAGTATGTGAGAAGGGACAGCAGAATTTAATTAGTAAATATGGTCAGAATGATGCAAACAGAAAGTGAGACAAATTCCACAGTAATCATTATGGATTACATTGCTGCATGACAAAAGACAGTGTATTTACATAGTCTCAAAATACCTTCTTATATTTATTGCTTATAAAGAGAAAAATAATTTTTTAAAAAGTGGAGAAATCTGTAAGATACCACCTTAACCTAGTGATCAAATTGAGTATCACCCGAGATAAGATGTATCATATCAAGATCATGTATGTCCTGTTATCATTCACTAAAAAAGGCATAGCATCACTTTGGCAGTCTTGCCAAAAATGTTTAGCTTCAATCTATTAATATTTATTTTAAAAATCGGACTGATGCACAGTGAGAGTTTTTACTATTGTCTTACTCTATTGAGCTCTTTGAGTCTTGGTTTCTTTATCTGGAAAATAAGGGTGTTGGGCTGGCTAGTATTCTTCAAAAGTGTTCAAGTCATAGACAATAAAGAAAGACAGAGAACTGCACAAATCAAAGGAGACTATGAAGACACAACTACACGACATGTTCAATCAGAAAAGGGACATTAGAGGGAAAACTGGCAAAACTCAAATAAGATCTCTGGATGAGTAACCATCATTGTATCAATGTTAATTTCCTACTTTTGATACTTATACTATCGTTATGTAAAATATTGATACAAGGAGAAGCTAGGGGTAAAAAGTAAGGAGAAAGTCATTACGCTTTTTTGTAACTTTTCTACAAGTCTGAAGTTACTTCAAAATGAAAAGTTTAATAATAAAGAACATCTGATAGTCTAAGAGGACATTCTGGTGGCCTTCAGTCTCATACCACAAGCAAACAGGTGCAACACCTTTGATGTGGGCTACAAAAGAGTCTCTTCTTGACAGATATGAATCAACCCACGTCAAAGAACAGCCTGCTTTTGAACAACAGGTGTAGTTGGCGTTTCTGCTCTATTGACTATTTTTTATCTAACCTCTTAGAAGACATTAGCTCAGTTTTAAATAATCACTTCTAACTTTATAGAGTCAAGAGTCTACAGGTTTTGTTCTCTATTCTTCACTTCATTAATGATAGAAGAAATTGCTCATCTAAATCATTAGCGAAGATAAAAATGTGCACATGAAAGGCCCCTATGTGCTGTTCTTTAGTCACATTTTTACAAGTTTACATTGTTTAGTATGATGTACATAGTCAAACCTCAGTTATCTGCAAAAATATCCAGATCATAGCATGCTACATTTTGTGATGCGGTTAGTAAAAAGTGATAATTAGTAATTATTATGTATTATATTGGTAGTAGAAAACAACTATCATTGCCCTAATTATTTGTCATAATAACTAACATTTTATTCCTACTACATATAAAGCATTGAGCAGACCACTTTATAGATTATTTCTTTTATTCCTTCAATAACATTGTGAGTTAGGCACAGATGAGTCTGCAAACATATATTCGTTAGTAATATCTGGCATCTGAGAAAGAGCTGGGTGGGTTACACTGGGTCCCAGGAAAGGTCTGTGCTGGAGAAGTGACCGAGTTGTCATAACAGCCATTATTTGATCTCTTGCCTTCTAGTTATGTCTTTTAAATCGTTTACTCTGTTAGCACCGGGGAAGGGGAATAGGCATGGAAGAAAGGAGGAAGGAAGAGAAGAAAGACAGAAAGAAGGAAAAAAAAATCTCAAATTGTATGAAGAGTCTCAACCTTGTCGTAAAAATGTAACTTTCAGTTTGATGTGTTTTAAATTAGAGAAGTTTCCAACTGGAGGAGAAAGACTCAGGAGGAACATGAAAGACAGTTTTTAAAATGTGAAGGGCTGTTCGGGGAAAGGGGGATTCGAATTGTTGTGTGTGGCCTGAGAGAGAAGAATGGGGCCACGGAGTGGAAGTTTACACAGACACATTTTAGCTCATTATAAAGAAACACTTTCTAACCAGGTAGTCCAATTATGGGAGATGCTGCCTCAGGACTTACTGAGCTCTTGGTCCCATGAGTGCTATGGAGGAGGCTGGATGATCAACTCTCAGAGAAGAAGAATAAAAGCAGGGGATTGGTACTTAAATTAAATGACTTTGAAAGTCTGTTCTCGTCAGGATGCTCTGTGAGAAATTCTGAGCCTTTGCTTTGCCGCTGAATCAGATCCTACTGAGAGAGGTCAGTTTCCAACTCCTTCCTCCCTGGTGCCTTAGCTCTGGGCTACTTATTATGTTGAGTTTAGAGAAGCAAACTGAATAGGTATTTGGAGATAAGAGGCTGACTCAGACAACCAGTGCATTGCTGTCAGTCGTTCAGAGCTGAGAGAGACCTGTATGGGATCTAAAATTTGGAAGACTCTTTGTGAACTCTTCTCCTTTTTCTGTAAGTAGGAGGCCATGCAGTATGGTGTGTAAGATGTCAGCTGCGGAGAGCCTCCCTGGGTACAAATCCTGGTTCCCCATCTCCTTGCTATGGCAGTCACTGGTGCTGTTCTCTCGAATTATTTCCATATCTTTCCACCTGGGAAGGATTGATGTCTCCCCCACACTACCACCCCCTCCCACGCACACATAGAGGAGTGTGACCATGTGACTCATTCTGGCCAGTGAAATAAAAGAGGTAAAGCCAGTGTGTGATATTCAGCCTAGACCCAAAGTGGGGACAATGTGGAGCACAGCTCCCTGCCAACCATAATGGACATGTAGGATGAGTGAGAAATGCATCCTTGTCTTAAGCCACTTAGATTTTAGGAGTGTCATCTCAGCGTAACTTAGCCTACCCTGACTGATACGTGGGCTCTGGGCCAGTTACTTGACATTGATAAATCTCAGACTTCTTACACATAAAATGGAATCATAATAACACCCATCTTCTAGGAGTGTGGTGAGAATCAAGTGAGAGAGTTCATGCCTACAAAGTCTTAACTGCCTGGCTTATAAGTAAGTGCTCAAAAATGTTATCTACTATGATCACTATACCATAAGCTCCACTGGGTCAGGAATCATGTGCCTGGCACTCAGTAGCAATTTGTCGAGGAATCAAAATAAGTCATTCTTGACAAAGAGCATCAGTGACACCTACCACACTATTGCTAATCTGATGAATGATATTAAGTTGTAATCTTACTCATGGCAGCATCCTCCTTGAAGCTTCCCCTTTGCTTTCTAAGACATTCTTCCTAGATGTCGGGCCTCTCCTCAATCTCTTTTCCAGTTCCCCTTTCTACTCCCTTACTATCAAGGGCATTCTCCAGAGTTATGTCTTTGGCCCTCTTCACATCAGAGTCACTGGAGGGCTCTACAAAGTCTTAATGCCCAGGTCTCACCTGCAGGTATCCTGATATAATTGGACCGGGGTGCATCATGGGCATCAGGATATTTAAATCGCCCCCCTCCACCACCAAGTGATCATCCTGTGCAGCCAAAGTGGAGAGTTAATGCCCTGCACCTGAATCGTCCACCACAGTGACCACATTAGACAAGTAAGTGCTTGCATTGTGGTGAGTCCAAACTGAGGTGTGCTGTCAGTGTAAAACACAAACAAGGTTTCAAAGACTAGTAGGAAGAAAAGCATGTGAAGTGACTCATTCTTAATTTTCACACTGAGCACATGCTGAAACAATGATACTTTGGATATATTGGCTGAAATATATCATTCAAATTAATTTTACCTGTTTCTCTTTACCTTCTGATGTGGTTATCAGGAAATTTTAAATGACATGTGTGGCTTATGTTATATTTCTAGTGGACGGAGCTGCTTTTGACACTCCTGCTGAGTGGTGCCATCTTTCTCATGGCTTTTACCACTGGACATTATGATCCACAAATATGTTTCTCCAGCACCTACTCCTTTTTGAACTCCAAGCTCACGCATCCAACCCAAACACATCTTCCACAAAATTGGCTCTTCCTCCTCCTGGTGCTGCTTGTGTAGCATCAACATCTACTGGTCCACGAGACAAAAACCTGCAATTCCTTCCACTTCTCCACATCTGCCCCTCACCATATGGACAACCTCCTGTCCATTCTACTTCCTAAATATCTCTCAAAACTGCATTGCTCTTCATTCCCACTGTTTCTGTCCTCACTGACTTTCAGTGGTCTATCTTCCCTCTAATTTACTGTAGACACCTAGCAACAGATGAATCATTTAAAAATGCAAATCTCCTCTGTTTAAAAATGCTTTCATGGTTCCAATGGACTTGAGTATAAAATCCAACGTTCTAACAAAAGTCCTAACAATGTCCATCAGGCCTTCCCTGATAAGGTGCTTACCTGTCTCTCCCCTGTTCCCACCTGAGAAATGGGGGCTGCCCTGCTCCTCCAGCTACATTGAACTGCCGATTCCTCTAACGCACCCTGCTCTCTCAGGACCCTGGATCTCTGCACAAACTGTGCTCTCTTCCTGGAAGGCTCTTCCTGTTCCCCTGCACCTACATAACTTTCTCCCTTCCCCTTCCCCCTCCCCCCCCCCCGCCTCTTTAGATGGAGTCTCACTCTGTTGCCCAGGCTGGAGTGCAGTGGCATGATCTTGGCTCACTGCACCTCCACCTCCTGGGTTCAAGTGATTCTTGTGCCTCAGCCTCCCAAGTAGCTGGGACTACAAGTGCATGCCACCATGCCTAGCTAATTTGTATATTTTTTGCAGAGATGGGGTTTCACCGTGTTGGCCAGGCTGGTCTCAAACTCCTAACCTCAAGTGATCCCCCTAACCTGTCTCTGCCTCCCAAAGTTCTGGGATTGTAAGCGTGAGCCACTGTGCCCAGCCTTATAACTTTCATCATTCAGGACTCCCAGCTTGCTCTCTGTGAAAACTTCTCCAGCCACCCCATCCCTCAGGCTAAAGGAGAAACTTTCTGACCCCACTCCATGTTCTCATACCATATGTGTGTTGTCTTCTCCCACTATACACCTCAATGCCGACATTGTCATTATGTGTGTGTATGTGTGTGCGTGTGTGTGTGTGTGTGTTTGTGTATGTTTTAAGAGATAGGAGTCTTGCTCTGTCACTCAAGCTGGAGAGCAATGGTACAATCATAGCTCACTGCAGACTCCAACTCTGGGGCTCAAGCAATACTTCCACGTCTGCCTCTGGAGTAGCTGGGACGACAAGTGGGTGACATCACACTTGCCTTTTTCCTTTGTCTACTCCCACTGGACCATCATAAGGTGTTTAAAGGCAATAGCCATTCCTGACTTGCCTTTGCATCCCCAGTGCCTCACCCAGTACCAGATACAGTATAATAATAACAGCAGCAACAATAATAACAGTTAATAATTGCAACAGGGATGGAGCAGTTACTACGTGTCAGAAACTGCTCTTTGCTTCACATGGATCGCCTCTTTTAATAACTTTATAGAAGTTTATGGAGATAATCAAATTTGAGCATGGCCCAGGACTATGCTAAACACCACAAGAAACACTAAGGAGCAGATTCTCTAATCTAAAGGAATTGGAAATATCATCACATAACAAAAATAGTGCACGATTCTTTCAGGCAAAACTACCACCCAAAGAAAGACATTCAAATAACTTCTAATTTACCAAAGGAAGTGTTGTTCTTGCCATCTAAAAATTAAAATATATCAATGGAATTATAATCATTATGAACAGTTGAGAAGCCAGAAATGAGGAAAAAAATACAAACGATTTAGTGAAACTAACACTTACACGTAGTATGACATGGCTTTGTTCACCAAAACATTGGCTGTGGATTGTTTCTATCCAATCTTAAAGAATTCCTGTTATTTATCAACTCAACAAATCTATGTAATATTTATAATACAACATACCAATGAATAGGTTTCCTGTATACACACATACACACATCTATGCGTATATATGTGAAAATACACAGGAGCTAGAAAAGAAACACATGAAAGATTTAAAACAACAAAGCTAAATGAAGTATCCAGGCCCATTAGAACTTCAGAGTAAGAAGAGATTAGTGTGGATCACTGTAACCTGGGGAGCCTTCACTCAGGTAACAAGATTTAAAGAGGAAGCTGTGGGAGGCTGAATATACAGAAGATAGAAAGAAGGGCTTTCAGGCAGCAGAAATGGCGTGAGCAAAAGTTTGGGTGAACTTGTTCAGAGAACATGCCACTCTATTGAGTCGAATTCTTACCCATGTCTTTAAAGACACAAAGGGCTGCTTTCTTCATTTCTCCTGATTCATGTCTGTGCTTTTGTGTCACTTGTGATGCTGAGTGAAAGAACGTGTCTCTCTGATGTGTGCTAGTCATTCCCAAGGCGACAGCTCTGTCAGAGATAAAAATAAGGAAGTCTCCTTTTTTATCTCCTCTGAGATGCTGACAGGCTGCTTTCCAGACCACATTCTAGTCTACAGTTGGTTAGCACATTTGTGTACTGGTTCCACCTGGGCATATAAATTACTCTCTCCACTCAAAGTGCTTTGTAGAGCACAAGAATCTATCGTGTGGAGAGGTAACAATGGTCTGTTACAGTTTTATTGGTGTCCGTGGAATCATCCTGAGCTTAGCGTAAATTTTAGCACACCAAGCAATTTATATAACAACCAACCTCCAATTATTCAATTTTCAGAAATAATATATGAAACCATGGGCAGCATTTGTTAGGTACTTACTATACCTTTGAGATTTGGCGGGGAATGTTCTGTTACAGGGAGACAAAACCAGCAGGGAGCAGCCAGGGGTCCACACGCTAGGGCTAGGCAGGCCCTAAACACTCTACTCAGTTCCCAGAGAGGTAGGCTGGGAGACAGCCATTAGATAAAGATAGATACCACCTGGCACAGTGGCTCACACCTGTAATCCTAGCACTTCAGGAGGCCGAGGCAGGTGGATCACCTGAGGTCAGGAGTTTGAGACAAGCCTGACCAACATGATGAAACCCCATCTCTACTAAACTACAAAAATTAGCCGGGCATGGTGGCGGGCACCTGTAATCTCAGCTACTGAGGGAGGTTGAGGCAAGAGAATCACTTGAACCCAGGAGGTAGAGGTTGCAGTAAGCTGAAATCATGCCATTGCACTCCAGCCTGGGCAACAAGAGTGAAACTGTCTCAAAAAAAAAAAAAAAAAAAAAGCTGAGCATGGTGGCTCACGCCTCTAATCCCAGCACTTTGGGAGGCCAAGGCGGGCAGATCATCTGAGGTCAGGAATTCAAGACCAGCCTGGCCAACATGGTGAAACCCTGTCTCTACTAAAGTACAAAAAATAGCTGGGCATGATGGCGGGTGCCTGTAATCCCAGCTACATGGGAGGCTGAGACAGGAGGAATCGCTTGAACCCGGAAGACAGTGGTTGCATGAGCCGAGATCGCACCACTGCACTCC
>CAUYLG010061019.1:0-13839 GCA_963573385.1 Cacajao melanocephalus | reverse complement strand
ATTTATTAAACAGGGAATCCTTTCCCCATTGCTTGTTTTTGTCAGGTTTGTCAAAGATCAGATGGTTGTAGATATGTTGTGTTGCCTCTGAGGCCTCTGTTCTGTTCCATTGGTCCACATCTCTGTTTTGGTACCAGTACCATGTTCAGCAAGATTTTTAATAGGGTAGATAATTTGGTAGCTAATTCTTGTTTTTGGTTTTGGTTTTTTACTCTTTGGCTTTGTTGTAGGAGAAAATTCATGATGTATGAGAGAAATGAAGTGACAATGCCAAAATCAAACTTTATATTTAAAACATTGGCTGGGTACAATGGCATATGCCTGTAATCCCAGCACTTTGGGAGGCTGAGGTGGGCGGGTCACCTGAGGTCAGCAGTTCAAGACCAGCCTGACCAACAAGGAGAAACCCTGTCTCTACTAAAAACACAAAGTTAGCTGGGCATGATGGCACATGCCTGTAATCCCAGCTACTCAGGAGACTAAGGCAGGAGAATCACTTAAACCCAGGAGGCAGAGGTTGCGGTAAGCCCAGATCGCACCATTGCACTCCAGCCTGGGCAACAAGAGTGAAACTCCATCTCAAACAAAAAAAACATAAACTCTTGAGGGCAGGGCTGATGACTTCATTGTATGTGAGTAGAAGTGATACTATCATGGTTGTGGGTTTGGGAGTTTAAGAAAATTGGGACAAAGAAGTTGCAGATGATGAAAATAAATCAGTTTTAATCCTGATAAAACTGGTTTTGGAAAATGTGGTTTAGATTTAAATGTGACAATTTTTTCAATACTAAACTCTAGAATGAGTCAGACTTGCCCACCCAGTAACAGGTAGCTTTTGACCTCCTTAAGCTTCCCCATATGGGGGTCTTGCACTATAACTCCAGGGATTGAAGACTAGAGCCTGATTCTAAAAGATGAAAGGAAGGGAAAAGAGTTGAGCTATGCATACCATTCCTCTCTCATCCTCCCCAGTAAGAGAAGCCCCTTCTTCCCAGGGGAAGTCAGGGAGAGAAGGCAGAAATGTTGTACAGGACTGGCACTCCCCCCAGGTAGAAGGAAACCTCATGAGTGGGAAGCAGCAATTCTGCCCCACTGTGAGTGATATTGATATGGTGTGGCCTTTGGGCTATTATAACAGGATGGACACTCTTAGCAAAGTTTTAATGATTTGTAAATCATTTTCATCATTTGCAGAACTATGAAGACATGCTCTCAAGATAGTGTGTGTGATAGTATGGTTTTTAAGTTCATCTCTTCTAGAAATCACAGCAAAATATTTACAGATAAACTGATAGGATGTCTGGGGTTTACCTCAAAATTATCCCGGAACAAGAGAGGTATAATGTAACAACATTGTCTATGATGGGTGTTACTTGTGGAAATTAGGTGATGGGTACATGAAGTCCATTATATTATCTCTAGTATAATGAAGATTCAGGATGAATCTAAACTCTGCTACTAGTTCTATGTCCTTAGCAAGTTACTTTTCCTGAGTCTCCATTTCCTGATCTGTATAACGAGAAAAATAAATACTAAAATCTACAACATAGGACTGTTGTTATGATTCAATTAAAATAAGTTATAGGCAGGGTGTGGTGGCTCACACCTGTAATCCCAGCACTTTGAGAGACTGAGCCAGGCAGATTGCTTGAGCCCAGGAGTTTGAGAACAGCCTGGCCAACATGGTGAAACACCATGTCTGAAAAAAAAAAAACAAAAAAATTAGCCAGGCATGGTGGCACATGCCTGTAGTCCCAGCTATTCAGGAGGCTGAGGTGGGAGAATTGCTTGAGTCTGGGAGGCGGAAGTTTCAGTGAGCCCAAATCAAGCCACTGCACTCCAGCCTGGGTGACAAAGTGAGACCTTGTCTCAAAAAAATAAAAGTGGCTAGGCGCGGTGGCTCACGCCTGTAATCCCAGCACTTTGGGAAGCCGAGGCAGGCGGATCACGAGGTCAGGAGATTGAGACCATCCTGGCCAACATGGTGAAACCCTGTCTCTACTGAAAATATAAAAAATTAGCCGGGCATGGTGGCACGAGCCTGTAATCCCAGCTACTTGGGACACTGAGGTAAGAGAATCGCTTGAACCCAGAAGGCCAAGGTTGCGGTGAGCGGAGATCACACCATTGCACTTCAGCCTGGGCAACAAGAGCAAAATTCCAAAATAAAATGAAATAAAAGTAAGTTATAAGCCCATTATAACACATAGAAGGCACTCAAAAATTAGTAACTACTATTATACCTGTAAATAGAAAAATAATAAGGCATCTTCTTCCTTAAACATGGAATGTTTGCTTTTTGGCATGTGTGTTTCCCCCATTTGACTCTATTAACTTGGATTTTGTTTTAACAGCTCAGGTGCCTAAAAGGCCAGAGGGGCTTCTCAGGCCAACCTCCTTTTGATGGAATCCACATTGTCAGCCATTTAATAGGAGATGATGAATCATTCCATTCCTCTGATGAAGATTTTATAGATAATGCCTTACAGGAAACTGGTGTTGGTTTTCCTTTGCACGGAAAATCTGGCTCGATGTCTTTGGACCCTGCAGTGGCAGATGGTAGTGAGAGCGAAACAGACGACAGTGTGCTGGAGACCAGAGAAAGCAAACGAGTGGTTCAAAAGGAGCAGCCCCCGAGAAGAAGAGAGTCGTATTCAACCACTGTCTGACCATCACTGTGACCTAGACTATGGATTTCTTTAAGGGATCAGTTATCATGTGATTAGGGATTTTTGGAACTATCTGTTTCATATGTACATATATATATATATATATATTATATTTTACAGTCTTATCTGCCTTTTTATCTTTGCCAAATCTTTACCACTGATTTACCATTGCCATAAAGTAGACTGGTATATGGTTAATGTGTAAAACAAGGTTCTAACAGTATTACTGAATATTAATGTTTCTTGTTTAGAAAATGCAACCATATATGTAGGAACCATTTTGAAGTTCAAAACTATGGAAAATTGAATTTTCTTCAGACAAAACTGCTCTTGTGCAATATTTTATGCTCAGTGAGCAAATTGTATATTTATGTTTATCAATTTGTTCTCAAGGTTGCTGTCTACAGACATTTGACCAAGACATAAATCTGATCTACCTTGTGTTTTGTTTTTTTTTGTTGTTGTTTTTTAAAACAGAAATTCACTCTGTCACCCCAGCTGAAGTGCTGTGGTGTGATCTCAACTCACTATAACCTCCACCTCCCAGGTTCAAGCAATTCTCCTGCCTCAGCCTCCTGAGTAGCTGGGAGTACAGGTGCACACCACCACACCCAGCTAATTTTTTGTATTTTTAGCAGAGACAGGGTTTCGCCGTGTTGGCCGGGCTGGTCTCGAACTCCTGACCTCATGTGATCCAGCCACCTCAGCCTCCCAAAGTACTGGGATTACAGGTGAGCCACCACACCCGGCCTACCTTTTTTGTGTCTGGGAGGTTTTGGTTTTGTTTTTGTTTTTTTCTTTCATGAAAATTACTGGTGGGCCACTGAACGCAACCACACACAAAGCCTTTATTCTGTATAATTTCATAAACACAAATTCATGGTTATCTGTTTTGAGAGTTTTAAGTTTGGTTTTAATGTTTAACTTTTATGTGCATATGATATTTCCATGTGTTGGTTACCAGAGTAGTAGGTTAACTACAGACATAATGTTTATTTGTACGTATTTATAAATCTGTACCACCTAACATTGAACATCATTTTATATGAAGAACATACATGTTGCAAAATGACTGCTTTTGGCATCTAACAGGACTTCTATAAATAATAGGTTAAAAGAAAATTGAAAAATAAAACACTAATATTTTAAGAGCTTTAGTATTTTGCTTAGCATTCAACACTAGCAGATTCTTAACTGATGCCTGTTCAAAAACACTGTTGGTGAAATCTTTTACTTCATGTGTATGTAACTAAATGTTTCATGATTGAAGAGGTTATAGCACATATTAGTTAGTGCTAATATTTTACTTAATGTAATTTAAGCAATGGGCTAAGGTCCAAGAAATATAGCAATTATATCTACAAATAATCTGTGAACACAATCTTCAGATTATCTAGTTTTTGTTCTATAGATAAAGCCATAAGAATCCTTTCCTACCAGTTTTTCCTTTCTCATTTAGATGCTATTTCCTAGAAAACAGGATGCCTATCATTGATAAATTAGAGAAACACCCAAATTATACTTGCATTAAGGAAAGACGACATGAAAATGTTGACTGGATGTGTTCTACTCTCATTTTTGTTAGGCTGTGGAAAAAAAGCACTTTGTTAACCTATTGGGAAAAAGCAGCCTTGGAAGAGAAAAGTAGAATTCAGTATGTATGGAGGCACAGTTTTGCACAGTATGTTGCATGCCGAAAAAAAACTTATGAAATAGAGTGGAAGAGACAAACATAGTTTTCTGTCAGAAACTAGGAGTTAAGACTTCAGATACATTGTGGACTAGGCTTTCCAGCAGTTT
The DNA here is from genome assembly GCA_963573385.1 of Cacajao melanocephalus. Taxonomy (NCBI): domain Eukaryota; kingdom Metazoa; phylum Chordata; class Mammalia; order Primates; family Pitheciidae; genus Cacajao; species Cacajao melanocephalus. The sequence continues at coordinate 9,370 of CAUYLG010061019.1, read as the reverse complement.
CTGTAGCAGTTTGCTTGCTTGAGAAATGAAATTGAAAACATGCCCCCGTGTCTGTCCTTAACACCAGGCTAAATCCTGGTGGTTAATTAATTACCTGTGGTTACAAGCTAGTAAGTAGCAGAGCCAAGATTTTGTTTAGTGGTCTCACTGTGTTGTCCAGGCTGGTCTTGAACTCCTGGCCTCAAGCAGTCCTCTTGCCTCAGTCTCCCAAAGTGTGGGGATTACAGGTGTGAGCTACTGTGCCTAGCGAGGGCCAAGATTTTAACCTTGATTTCCCTGACACCAAAGTTTTTGAAAAGGTTTGGCTGAAGAATTTCTCAATTCCCTGTGTTGTTTTGTTTTTGTTTTGTTTTGTTTTGAGACAAAGTCTCACTCTGTCGCCCAGGCTGGAGTGCAGTGGTGCAGTCTTGGCTCACTGCAACCTCCGCCTCCCAAGTTCAAGCGATTCTCCTGCTTCAGCCTCCCAACTAGCTGAGACTACAGATGCACAACACCACAGCTAGCTAATTTTTGTGTTTTTAGTAGAGATGGGATTTTGCTATGTTGGACAGGCTGGTCTCAAACTTCTGACCTCAGGTGATCCACCCACCTTGGCCTCCCAAAGTGCTGCAATTACAGGCGTGAGCTACCACACCCGGCAATTCCCTGCTTTATTGACAGTGTAATTTAAATAGATTTGATTTAAATGTTTCCTGAATATATGTACAGATGATAGATATATGAGTATCAACACATATAAGCTCTACACAACTTATGAGTGTAGATACTTACTCGCAGGATTGTCTTGTGCTTTGGGGATTGTCTTTCGGAGTTCTATCAGCCCAAAAGGCTATCATCAGTGCCAAAGTGAAGTGAGATGATTCGTGGCCACATTATTGCCTTGACCCTCACATCAAGAAATCTGAATGATCTAGACCAGGGGTCAGCAAACTGAAGCCTACAAGCTATTCCAGTCAGCTGCCAGTTTTTACTTTTTTAAATAGTTGGGGGGAAAATTCCAAAGGCTAATATTTTGTGTCACATGAAAATTATATGAAATTTGAATTGCAGTGTCTGTAAGTAAAGTTTTACTGGGGCACACCCATGCTCACCCGTTTACATATTGTGTATGGCTGCTTTGTGCTACAGTAGCTGAGTTGAGTCATTGCAAGGGACACCATATGGCCCAGGTAGCCTAAAATATTTACTATCTGATCCTTTACAGAAAAAGTTTGCTAACCTTTGATACAGATACACTGAAATGCAGGTTTACTTCTTCAGTTTGACTCATTGGTAGGTCAAACTTTGCTTTTGCTATTAAGCTTATGATTTGGAAACGTAAAACTTTGTGGTGGATCTTATACTCAGAACCATTCAAAAGGGAAAACGTGTCAGGCATTTTATATGATGAAGTCTTTTATTCCATAGAAAATTATAGAAAGATATCTGTGTCTCTGGAGAAGGAGAAAGGAAAAAATTCCAAATCCTATCACTGTTCTTTAAAGCATGCATCACGGACCTTTAGGGTATGCTTTATTAAGTAAAGGTTATAATTTGACTTTAAGATAAGGAATTTTCTAGAATCATGTTTGAATTCTAAACTATGTACCATTTCTGATTAGGAATTAGGTGTTAAAGGACTCATGGTAAGGAAAGCTTAATCTGTTGAAACTCTTGTAATTTGGACAACAAAAAACTAGAAATAACACTCTTTTCATTGAAGATCTGATTCAAATACACCTTCGAAGAGCTTAAAATATTCCAGGCCTTTAGGATGCAATAGGATATTATGCCCTGGTTTGACTTCATTTCCTTCAAATTAATGTAAGTATGTTGTTCAAGACTTTGAGGCATGAACAGTGTTTTCTTGATAAATTTTATTTAATCCCTGACATTTTGTGTTATTTAAATGTTATTAAGTTAAACACTTAGAGTTGAATAATATTCAGGGGGGAAAAGTGAATGAAATGACTCATAATAAGAAAGCTTGCCTTGGGATAATTACCTTCCTGGTGTCATTGCCATCCTGGGTTGACAAGCTGGGGAAAAGGATACAAGTTATATGAATAAAATGGAAATTGCATTGAATTAATGAAACACACTTATAGATCAAGAAAACACTTCAACTGCCTTTTTTTAAATTGGCACACTCCTGTAGTCCCAGCTACTCAAGAGGCTGAGGCAGGAGGATCACGAGAGTACAGGAGTTTGGGAGCTGTAGTGTGTAATGATCACACCTGTGAATGAATAACCACTGCACTCCAACCTGTGCAACATGGCAAGACCCTCTTTAAAAAAAAAAAATTTTTTTTTCCTTCCTGGGAAAAGAAGTCAAAGATGTAACTTTACACAATTTCTACCCCCACCGTCTTTTTTTGTTCTTTTGTTTTTGGCTAGATACTAGGTACTCAGTGTGCCGAGATGTCAGGTTTCAACTAATCCGCCAGTTATTTGGGAAGGAGAAAAACTTTTTCTCAGCTCTGAACATGATGCAGCTTGCTAAGTCTCCAGATAGTGCCTTTGATTGAAAATAAGGTCTACACCTTTTTAAGTATATTATTTCTGATATCATAAGAAATAATTTGGTTCCTTATTCACATTTATCTTTAATGTACTTATTCAGGTTTAAAGTAAAATAAGTATATGAATTATATTTTGATAAAGCTGTTTCATGACCAGTTGATTAAAGTATATTAACATACCAGACAGTGAACATTTCATGCAATCAGTTATTATTAAAACAATGAGTTTTAGCTTGAAAGTTATTGCTGCTCTATAATTAACAAAACTAAGTTTTAAAAATTTAATTCTACTGAAATTTGATTTCTGGTTAAAGTTATAGTGGATGCTATTTGTGATCCAAGTTTTTGTATCACATCCATTGATCTGCCTATCCCTTCTTTTCACTCCAAATAGGAGATGATAGAATAATACATTCAGTAGATTACCAAGAAGCAAAATTATAATGTGTTTTATTTTACTGTTGGGATTTTTTATTGTAACATTGTATGATAACCTCAAATGTTTACTTGTGCCTTTGCTTTAAATAATTAAAGTTTTCTATTTTATAAGAATTTCTGTTTCCTTCAGCTTTTCAGCTTGAAAAGAGGAGGGGCATCAAAACACTGTTAACAAATTGACAGGGTGTGTGTCTCACGCCTGTAATCCCCGTACTTTTGGAGGCCGAGGTGGGCAGACCACTTGAGCTCAGAAGTTCGACAACAGCCTGGCCAACAAGGTGAAACCCCATCTCTACTTAAAATAGAAAAATTAGCTGGGTTTCGTGGCACATGCCTGTAGTCACAGCTACTCGAGAGTCTGAGGCAGGAGAATCACTTGAACCCGGGAGGCAGAGGGTACAGTGAGCCATAGTCACACTACTGCACTCCAACCTGGGTGATGGAACAAGGCTTCACCTCAAAAAAAAAAAAAAGGTTGGCCTGGTGTGAAATGTTCATTAGCAAGGTTTGTGCTCTATAGGTACAGGAACTACATCCACCTAGTCCACTCACATATTTTTAGTGCCAAACAGTCTGGTATGTGATTGCATTCAGTAAATATGTTTTAATTTAATGAAAGACCATCTTTAGTGAAAAATGTCTAGATTTGTTTCTTTCAGGAACATGGTAATTTTTTTGAAATACCAATAGCAGTATTTTCATCTCACATTGTACTTTAGGTTATTAATTAGCAACTAATTCAATAAATATATTCAATTATATATAATTTGAGTACACATATACAGATTATTATAAAAGGCAAGTTATACCTTCTGCATCTTTATCACAATGTTAATGTCATTTAGTGCAGAAGCAAGAGTTTACTATATATTCTGCTCTTTATTCCCAAAAGGAATTAAGGCACGTTTTGAAGATACCTGAAATATGACAAGCTATAATCCAGGGAGTCTCCGCCTTGGCACTGATATTTGGAAGTGTCAAATAATTATTTGTTTTGGGAGGCTCTCCTGTATACAGGATGTTTTGTAGCATCCCTGGCCTCCATCCACTAGATGTCAATAGCACCCCCTCCTTTAGTTGTGACAACCCAAAATGTCTCCAGACATTGTCAAATGTCACCAGCAGGAAAGAGAATGAAAATCACTGCTAGTTGAGAACCACTGCTATAAATTTCTTAGAATTGGGTCAAAAAAAGAGCCACTATGGCCAAATATAAGAATATATACATCATTTTGGGTTTCATATATAGCAGAGCAGCTCCCTCGCTGCACTCTATTGAAAGTCAGCCCTTGACACAAGGGTTTGTAAAATACAAAAACAAAAACCACACACACACACACACCCCCTAACTGGGCACCGTAGCTCATGCCTGTAATTCCAACACTTGGGGAAGATGACATGAGAGAATCCCTTGAGGCCAGGAGTTGGAGACCAGCCTGGGCAAGATGGCAAACCCCAGTCTCTTTAAAAAAAAAATTACATATATATATATATATATGTAATATACCTATATGTAATATATATGTAACACACACACACACACACACATATATATATATACCTATTAAAGACGCATCACAAATTTGACTCTCCAGTAGTCAGTGAAAAAAGTAGTATCTGAACCACAACAAGGTACCATTCCACACACCTATTAAGGATGGCTACTTAAAAAATGAAAATATGCCCTGTGAAAACCAGGGAGCTCAAAAAAAAAAAAAAAAAACCGTTGACAAAGATGTGGAAGAACTGGAACTCTTATACATTTGCTGCGGGAGCAGAAAATGGTGTAGCCTCTGTGTGAAACAGTTTGGTGGTCTTTAAAAATGTTAATTGTAGAATCACCATGTAACCCAGCAATTCCACCTCTAGACATACACTCAAATCAGTAACTCAGATAGTTGTACACCAATGTTCACAGCAGCACTGCTCATGATAGCCAAAAAGTGGGAACAACCCATATGACCATCAACAGGTGAATGGGGAAGTAAAATGTGGTATATACCACATATACAATGGAATATTATTCAGCCATAAAAAAGTAAAATTCTTCTACATGCTACAAAATAGATGAACCTTGAAAACATGCTAAGTGAAATAAGCCAGACACATAATATGGTTCCACTTATATGAGATATCTAGAATAGGCAAATTCATAGAGACAGAAATAGAGTAGACATTACCCAAGCAATGGAGGTGAGGGAAGAGAGTTATGGTTTAATGGATACAGAATTTTTGTTTGGAATGCTGGAAAACTTCTGGAGATGGATAGTGGTTATGGCTGCACAACATTGACTGACTGTACTTAATGCCACTGAGTTGTACATTTAAAAATGGTTAAAATTGACCAGGCACAGTGGCTCACACCTGTAATCCCAGCACTTTGGGAGGCCGAGGCGGGCAGATCACCTGGTCAGGAGTTTGAGACCAGCCTGGCCAACATGAAGAAACCCCATCTCTAATAAAAATACAAAAATCAGCTGGGTGTGATGGCGGGTGCTTGTAATCCCAGCTACTCTGGAGGCTAAGGCAGGAGAATTGCTTGAACCTGGGAGGCAGAGGTTGCCATGAGCCGAGACCACGCCATTGCACTCCAGCCTAGGTGACAGAGTGAGACTCTGTCTCAAAAAAAAAAAAAAAAAATACTAGACATGGTAAGAATTTAATGTCAGCCAGGCATGGTGGCTCATGCCTGTAATCCCAACTCTTTGGGAGGCTGATGCAGAAGGATCACTTGAGCCCAGGAGTTCAAGACCAACCTGAGCAACATAGCAAGACCCCATCTCAAAAGAAAGAACTTAAAGTCAATTTATATATTAAAGATATTCAAATAAAGATATTTAGAAGGAAAAAATATAAAACCTGCAGTTATAAAATTCGCAGTGCCCATGAAATAAAATGTTTATGCGTAAAATTCTAGCACTAGAGCACTAGACTGGGACTCCAGCTTTGTATTTATTGATTAATCCTGGACAAATAACAGAACACTATGACTTCCTTGCTGATCCATGGACACGCTAGACTCCCAGCAGGACCCTGCCCTTCCTAGGATGCTCAGTCAAATAACACAAGGCAGCTCGCCCCCTCCACCAGGTCTCTGCTCAACATGCAACGGAGGCTTTTTCTGATCCTTCCTTTGAAAAAGCCTCTTAGCTTTACTTTTCTCCATAGCACTGATTACAGCCTGATATCCTACTCATTTTACATATTCTTTGATGTATTGTTTATCTCCTCACACTAGAATGCAAGCTTTATAAGTGCAGAGATTTTTATCTCTATCCCGGCAGTGCCTTGGCTCTCAATAAATATGTTTCACATGTACCCCAAAACCTAAAATGCAATAAAAAATAAAAATTTTTGTATAAACAAAAAAGAACATAAAACATGAATTATCCTACAGAAATTAAATATTTGTTGAATGAATGCATGAATAACTGAAGAAATCATTTTATCTCAAGGTCATTAATGAAACAAGATAAACATCTGTGAAATTTAAATGTCGGTAGAAAGTCCAGGATTCCACCAGGTGCAGTGGCTCACACCTGTAATCCCAGCACTTTGGTAGGCCCAGGTGGGCGGATCACCTGAGTTCAGGAGTTCAAGACCAGCCTGACCAATATGGAGAAACCCTGGCTCTACTAAAAATACAAAATCAGCCAGGCGTGGTGGCGCGTGCCTGTAATCCCAGCTACTCGGAAGGCTGAGGCAGAAGAATCACTTGAATCGGGAGGCAGAGGTTCCAGTGAGCCCAGATCGTGCCATTGCACTCTAGCCTGGGCAACAAGAGTAAAACTCCGTCTCAAAAAAAAAAAAGAAAGTCCAGGATTCCCATGTAGCCAGCCTAGCTCCAGAGTCCTCTAATTACACAACACTGCTTTGGCACAAGGCACAAATCAGTCACTGTTGAGGAAGCAAAGATGAACCAGACCAACTCCTACTCTCACACACAGGGAAAGATACAGGAGTACAGATGCACCGCCTCGGGAATTCAGAGGTTACATCCAGCTTTGGGGAGGGGCTTCTTTTGCATCCCTACCTCCTCCCTACCCATTCCCCACCCTGTGTACCAGGGCAGTGCCCATGACCCTGCAACAATCTTTATGTGCCATGCCCCATTCTCTCCTACCCTATGACCTGCTCATAGGTGACCTGCTGATGTCACCTAACTGGGTCTATAGCTGCATCTCTCCTGCACTCCAGATTTTACCAAGAATGTCTGAAAATGAAGCATCTTAAACCAGGCCCAGAGAACCTTTTTACATCCTCCTGAACAGACTCTCAGAAGGCAGCCGCTACTGTGTCCACGGTGAGATCGAAAGGCTGCTGTGTCCTCACTCCCGTCACCTATGGTTGGCCACTTTTTCAGAGCCCGAACAGGGTCTTCTCTGAGGCTGTCCTCAGTTACAGGAGAAAGCAGGGTCAGGTGGAAAGAAACTGGTGCTTTAAAGATGTTGTTTCTCTGATTTTTTTTTTTAAAGGAAATGCACACTGTACACATGAGAGACTCCAAGGCTGAGATGCTGTGGCAGTTGAGATGCACCTGGGACTCCTAACTGTTCCCTGCCTCTGCCTCAGAAGGCGGGACAGCAGCCACTGCACACCGCCCCTCCCCAGCAGACCAGTCAAGCCACCGTGTCTCCACCTTGTCTCTTCCCCCCACCAAGGGGCTCTTCCCCACCAGCAGAGGCTTTCCTGGTCTCTGGTGTCACTTCTGCCCTTCCGGCCCAGGACTGGAACAGATGCATCCCCTTGGTGCTTGCTGTACTTTTACATTCAAGGCACCATTTTGTGTTTTCCTGCCTAACCTCAACCAGGATGACTTCTTTGTGGGTGGAAGAGGTGACATCTTATTCATCAGCCTGCTTTGTCACTTCTTTTGTATGTCTCAAGGTCCAGTATCTGTCCTTGTGCCTGTCACTGGAGTGCAGAATCAGACTAACCATGCTCCATTTACAAAGAGTTTTAAAACATTTAGCACATGAATGAATGTTTGTCTCTGCAGCCTCCTTACCACCAAATAAACTTAAGGTCAAGCTTAGGCTACCCAGGAGTCTGGAAGCCATGTCTTTCTCCCAGCTTCCTCAGCCCGGCTGAACTAGTGCCAGAACTACAAAAGCAAACTGCCAAGTGAAGTGGTAGAAAACCAAAGCATGGGAATCATGATGCTAAGCACAAATTTTTAAAGAACAGTTTCATGCATTTCTACCCATTAACTCTTAGTCCATTCAGAAGCTAACGTGCAACCCTGTCCCTTTCTGGCAAGCTGCCATCTAGTCCTGTGGAGGGATGTTCTTGGTGGGCAACTTCCCAGGCCAGCGCTGGGATTTGAGTAATCACAGGCCCAAGTGGGGTGTGTGGGAAGGTGTGCTGTTTGGTCTGGCTCACAGCCGCTGACACTCTGCAGTTATTTTAAACGGATTCCACAACCTTTCATTTGCTTCACTAATTTCTCTAAAATAGAATTGTTTGTGGGTGAAAATTGGAGAAGCTTCTTGTTCATCACCAAACTGCTCTTTGGTGAGACTAGAGACAGTGCATGAACTGGAGCCCAAAGGGCTTGGCACATAGTAAGTGTTCAACCAGCAGTGGCTGCTGTTGTTAACTGAGTTCCCTGAGGAAGAGAGATTGTGCATGGCATCTCTGAATCCCCCAGAACCAGTACAGGCTGCTCGGTAAATACTTATTGATGTGAATGTTCCTTCTGACTTGACTTCTCATCTGTGTCCCTGTTCTATATTTCCTCTGTCTGCATGGTGTCTCCACATGTGTGCCACTGGAGGTATTGTTTGAGGTGATGACACAACAGTCTCTACTTCCTGATTGCTAGTAGTGGTAATGATAATAGTAGATATTATTATACAGTAATATACTGTATTAGTCAGGATAGGGTGGATTTTGCTGTGTTAACAAATACTCTAAAATCTCAGTGGCTTACGTCAGTTCTCACTCGTGTTGTATGTCCATCAAATGCTGGCTGCGGCTCTGCCCTACGCTGTTTTTACTCTAGGACCGAGGCTGATGATGCCAGTTGTATTTTAAACATTGCTGAATGTTGTGGCAGAGGGCAAAGGGATATGGTGAACCACATGTTGGCTCCCAAAGCTTCTGCCCAAATGTGATATACATCATTTCGAGGAACATTTTTTTTTTTTGAGATGGAGTCTTGCTCTGTCTCCCAGACTGGAGTGATCTCGGCTCACTGCAACCTCCACCTCCCAGGTTCAAGCGATTTTCTTTCCTCAGTCTCTCCAATAGCTGGGACTACAGGTGTGCACCACCATGCCCATCTAATTTGTGTGTGTGTGTGTGTATTTTTTAGTAGAGACAGGGTTTCACTATGTTGGCCAGGCTGGTCTCAAACTCCTGACCTCGTGATCCTCCCGCTTCAGCCTTCCAAAGTGCGTGAGCCACTGCGCACAGCCAGAGGTACATTT
>CAUYLG010061018.1:0-56467 GCA_963573385.1 Cacajao melanocephalus | reverse complement strand
TCTTGTAAGGCAGGCCTGGTGGTGACAAAATCCCTCAGCATTTGCTTGTCTGTAAAGGATTTTATTTCTTCTTCACTTATGAAGCTTAGTGTGGCTGGATATGAAATTCTGGGTTGAAAATTCTTTTCTTTAAGAATGTTGCATATTGGCCTCCACTCTCATCTGGATTGTAGGGTTTCTACAGAGAGATCCCCTGTTAGTCTGATGGGCTTCCCTTTGCAGGTAACCTGACCTTTTTCTCTGGCTGCCCTTAACGTTTTTTCCTTCTTTCAACCTTGGAGAATCTGACGATTATGTATTTTGGGGTTGCTCTTCTCGAAGAGTATGTTAGTAGCATTCTCTGTATATTTACTGAATTTGAATGTTGGCCTGTCTTGATAGGTTGGAGAACTTCTCCTTGTATAATATCCTGAAGTGTGTTTTCCAACTTGGTTTCATTCACCCAGTTACTTTCAGGTATACCAATCAATCATAGGTTGATCTTTTCACATAGTCCCATATTTCTTGGGGGCTTTGCTTGTTCCTTTTCATTCTTCTTTTTCTAATCTTGTCTTCATGCCTTATTTTACTAAGCTGATCTTCAATCTTTGACTTCCTTTCTTCTGCTTGATCGATTCAGCTATGGATACTTGCATATGCTTTACAAAGTTCTCATGCTGTGTTTTTCAGCTCCATCAGGTCATTTATATTCCTCCCTAAACTGGTTATTCTAGTTAGCAGTTCCTGTAACCTTTTATCAAGGTTCTTAGCTTCCTTGCTTTAGTTATAACATAATCCGTTAGCTCAGAGGAATGTGTTATGACCCACCTTCTGAAGCCTACGTCTGTCAATTTCAATCAATCTCATTCTCCATCCAATTTTGTGCCCTTGCTGGAGAGGAGTTGTGATCACTTGGAGGAGAAGAGGCATTCTGGTTTTTGAAATTTTCAGCGTTTTTGCATTGGTTTTTCCTCATTTTCCTGGATTTATCTACCTCTGATCTTTGAGGCTGATGACCTTTGGATAGGGTTTTTGTCAGGGGGTCCTTTATGTTGAAGTTGATGTTGTTGCTTTCTGTTTGTTGGTTTTCCTTCTAACAGTCAGGTCCCCTCTTCTTCAGGTCTGCTGCAGTTTGCTGGAGGTCCACTCCAGACCCTATTCACTGGCTATCACCAGTGGAGGTTGCAAAACAGCAAAGTTTGCTGCCTGCACCTTCCTCTAAAAGCTTTGTCCCAGAGGGGCACTGGCGTGAAGCCAGCTTGAGTTCTCCTGTATGAGGTGTCTGTCGACCCCTGTTGGGAAGTTTCTCTTAGGAGGCACAGGGGTCAGGGACCCACTTGAGGAAGCACTCTGTCCCTTAGCAGAGCTGGTGCACTGTGCTGGGAGAATTCCTCTTGTCAGGATCTTCTGCTGTCTTCAGAGCCGGCAGGCAGGAATGATTAAATCTGCTAATACTGTGCTCCCAGGTTCTCTGTCCCAGGTAGATGGGGGTTTTGTCTGTAAGCTCCTGACTGGGGGCTGTTACCTTTCATTCAGAGATGCCCTACCCAGTGAGGAGGAATCTAGAGAAGAGTCCGGCCACAGCTGCTTTGCCTTGCCCAGCCAAGACCTTCCAGCCCCCTTAGTACTGTCAGGGGGAAACTGCCTACTGAAGCCTCAGTAATGGAGATGCCCCTACCTGAACCAAGCTCTATCCTTCCAGGTTGACTGCCGACTAATGTGCTGGCAGTGAGAATTTCAAGCCAGTGATGCTTAGCTTGCTGGGCTCCATGGGAGTGGGACCCACTGAGCCAGATCACTTGGCTCCCTGGCTTCAATTCCTTTCCAGGGGAGTGAACAATTCTGTCTTGCTGGCGTTCCAGGTTCCACTGGGGCACAGAAAAATACTCCTGCAGCTAGCTTGGTGTCTGCCCAAACAGTTGCCCAGTTTGTGCTTGAAACCCAGGGCCCTGGTGGTGTAGGCACACGAGAGAAGCTCCTGATCTGCAGATTGCAAAAACCACAGGAAAAGCACAGTAACCTGGCCAGGTAGCATGGTCCCTCATGGCTTCCCTTTGCTGGGGGAGGGAGGTCCTCGGCTTCTTGTACTTCCTGGGTAAAGTGACACCTCACCCTGCTTCTGCTCACCCTCCATGGGTTGGACCCACAGCCTAGCCAGTTCCAGTGAGATGAACTGGGTACCTCAGTTGGAAATGCAGAAATCACCCATCTTCTGTGCTGGTCTTGCTGGGAGCTGCAGACAGGAGCTGTTCCTATTCAGCCACCTTGGCCCCTCCTCACTATTTACTTTTTTACTTTTAGTCTAAGCACAGTGTTTTTCAATTAAGAATATATCAGAATCAGATTCAAGGAATAATTCAGTGAAGAACACTTACAACTTTGGCCTGGAGGATGAAATGTGTTATATTTTAAAAGGCTTAGCTATAATGATACTATCAAATTTATCATATCTTAAAGCAAGTTACAAGGAGAATATTAACAATAACATGTATCTGGGTAATGTAGAAATTTCCATAACATTTTAAGATAGACAAATTCAAACACAGTTGTTTTACAGAAAGATTGTGGCTTGAATCTAGGTAGCACTACTTATTATCTGTGTATCCTTGGCAAGTTACCAAACCTTTCTAAGCTTCAACTTCCTTTCTTTCTTTTTTTGGTAAAATGAAGATACTATTTATAACTAATTCAAGAATTATTGTATGTATTAAATGAGATAATGTGTGTAAAGGACTTACCATGGTGCTTTGCATGTAGTAAGTGTTCAGTAGCTGCTCCTATTAGTAGGTCCTAATGAAGTATGGCATTTATACTGGAGAGAACTCTGATAAAGGAGAACACCTTCAGGCAAGGTGGACTCCAGATTTCTGTTGGCATTCCCATAACTAAGAAATCTTATTAAATCACGGACATGAAACTTTAATGATGCATTGGAAAATTTTAATCCAAACATATTTTACATGATTCAAAGTGGTATTTAAGGCAGGGCACAGTGACTCACACCTCACACCTGTAATCCCAGCACTGTGGGAGGCCTAGATGGGTGGATCACCTGAGGTCAAAAGTTTGAGACCAGCCTGGGCAACATGGTGAAACCCCATCTCTACTAGAAATACAAAAAAATTAGCTGGTGTGGTGACTCATGCTTATGGTCCCAGCTACTTGGGAGGCTGAGGCGGAAAGATCACTTGAGCCTAGGAAGCAGAGGTTGCAGTGAGCCTGAGCAATAAAGCCAAACTTTGTCTAAAAAAAAAAAAAAAAAAAAAAAGAGTGATATTTAGTATGTATAGAGTTGTTTGTGATTTATAATACTTTTACACATAAATAAAAGCGTGTGTATATATGTGGGTATATGTATCATTTTGAATTTTTTCCATTCACCAAATAACCATATTACTAACTCCATTCTTTAAATTTTTTTTTATTTTTAATTTTTTGCGGGTACATAGTAGGCATATATATTTATGGGATACATGAGGTATTTTGATGCAGGTATGCAATGCATAATAATCACATCATGGATAATTGAGTATCCATCCCCCAAGCATTTATGCTTTGTGTTATGAACAGCCCAATTATACTCTTTTAGTTATTTTTAAATGTATAATTATTATTGACAATAGTCACCCTGTTGTGCTATCAAATAATAGGTCTTATTCATTCTTCGAACTTCTTTTTGTACCTATTAACCATCCTCCTGTCCTCCCACCAAACTCCTCCCTCCCAGTTTTTGGTAACTATCCTTCTACTCTTTGTGTTGATGAATTCAATTATTTTGATTTTTTAGATCCCAGAAATAAGTGAGAACATGTGATGCTTGTCTTTCTGTGCCTGGCTTTTTTCACTTAACATAATAATCTCCAGTTCCATCCATGTTGTTGCAAATTACAAGATATCATTCTTTTCTGTGGCAGAATAGTATTCCGTTGTGTATATGTACCACATTTTCTTTCTTTATTCATCTGTCGCTGGATAGTTAGGTTGATTCAAAATCTTGGCTATTGTAAACAGTGCTGCAGCAAACATGGGAGTACAAATATCTCTTCAATATACAGATTTCCTTTCTTTTGGGTATATACCCAGTAGTGGAATTGCTGAATCATGTAGTAGCTCTATTTTTAGTTTTTGAGGAACCTCCAAACTGTTCTCCATAGTAGTTGCACTCATTTACATTCCCACAAACAGTGTACAAGGGTTCCCTTTTCTCCACATCCTCATCAGCATTTGTTACTTCCTTTCTTTTGGATATAACCCATGTTAATTTACTAGGGTGAGATGATATCTCATTATAGTTTTGATTTGGATTTCTCTGATGACCAGTGATATTGAGTACCTTTTCATATGTCTGTTAACTCCATTATTTAGATAAACTGATTTATAGGTTTGATGTTTACATGGCTAATCACTGTTGGTACTATCATTTAAAATCAGGACTTGGCCCAGTTCTCTATTTAATTAATGTTTATTTTATTGAGCATTTATTAGGCACAAAGCACTATGATGGGCACTAAGAAAAATATATTCTAGTGCACACATTTTTTTTCTTTTGCTCACCTAGCACTTTATCCTAGAACTGTCCCTTTGTGGGAACTTCCCACAGTTGTCTGAGAACTGCTGCTGTCCACCAAACTCACACCATAGGGTGACTGAGAGAGCTTCCACATCAGTCTCACCCCAGCTATCATAAGCAGCAAAGGAACCACTTGCTGCAAATATGGAAGATTCAGAAATCCTTTAATAGAATCTGCACCAAGGTTCATGGAATAGAGAGAATATGAATATATGTGTGTGTGTGTGTGTGTGTGTGTGTGTGTGTGTGTGTGTGTGTGTGTACTTTGAGTAAAGTGGACACTTGATATCTTCAAAGCCAATTTGAATCTTTCCCTGAGAATTTGGACTTAGAAAAGAATGTTATCTGTATATATGGACTGAAATATGTAGCATTTGGGAAATTGTGGCAGCTGCTGAGGAGAGGAGAAAGCCTGTCTGAGGTGAGACAGAAAAGCCAAATCAATATTCAGAAGCCCATTAAGATGTGAAACAGAAAAAATCTGGAAAGTGACTTTTTCATTGTTCTTGAGCCCAACTCCAGTCTTTCTTAGTGTTTCATGATCCATTCCAATGTTCTCACATTTTTTGTTGTTGTTAAAGTAGTAGGATTATATTTTTAACCTATGCAACAAAGATTTATAATAAAAAATGAAGATTAAAGACATAAGATTTCTGCTTCTATGAGCAAGAACAACATTATATTTCCCAAATGACTAATATTAGGCTAATTGCCTAAAAAGTATTGCAGAGCTTGTTAAAATGAAGATTCTAGGGCATCTTCACCCACAGGTTCTGGTATAGGATGGGTGCAATTTAGCCTAGACATCTGTGTTTTTAATAAGCTTTTCAAGTGAGTCTGATGCACAGCAAGAATTGGAAACCTCCGGCAAAAATACTTCTGTAAATATTTTGAGAACACGGCAATGTGACTTCAAGATGGTGCAGGACATGTCAGTTGTGATACATCAGCTATATCTCAGTTTGGGTACTGATTAGATGGTAAAATTAAACATTTCCTCTTGTGGGGCTGTTATGCCTTTGATGTGTGAAGAGAGAAAGCAATGTAATCAGACATGGGGATTAGGGGTTTGGTAAAATAACAGGGAAAAACTGAAGATCAGAATTGGAGATGGTATGTAGGAAATTGGTAATATACTGTGGGTGGTCAGAGGGAATGGGGTCACTTCTCTACTTGACTCAGAAACAATTACAATGTTAGGCATCCCTGGTCAGAAACCAGGGGAAAAGTAAAAGCAGAACAAAAGCTCTTTTGATAGAAGAAGCCACTGTCATGTCTCTGTGTCTCTCTTCCTGACCTGACCACTCTGTGAAGGTAGTTTATAGATGTAGTGGATGATATTTACCTAATCTTTGCCTCCTGACCTCATGGGATATTGCCAGATGGGCATCTTGGGAAGAATTATTTCCTATCCCCAAATTGACCCTGCTATATTTTGCATTTACCTCAGCATCTTTCAGAAGTGCAGGCCATCAGCAATGCATGAAGCAGCTCTCACCACAATCAAGTTATAAGGACACTCATGAGAAGCTTTTCCATCTTAGAAACACAAAAAGCTCCATTGATTTTGCTAACACCCCAGAGGTAAGTGTGAGTGCAACACAAATTGTCTTGGCGGTAGAGTGAGGAGAAGGGATGGCATAAATGATTCTTGAGTTGTTTCCTAGTCTTGCCAAAAAGCATTACCGGGAAATGGAAACTGGGTGTGATTAAATTCCCAGCACCTTAGAAAGTCATTGCAGGAGGGAAACTTAGAGATTATCCAGGGCATAACTCTCTTTACAATCTAGAAACTGAGCTCCAGAGAAAGGAAGTGAAGTGTCCCGATTCACACTTCCAGTTGGTGGCAGAGAGTCAAGTTTAGAATTTAGATCTCCCAACACCGAGCTTAGTGTTCAATAAATGTAACCATGAGTAAGATTTCTGACTATGGATAGGGCATGTGAATACAGCCAGTCGGAGAAGCAGAATTGTAACAACAATTGTATTGGTCAGCTCAGGCTGCCATAACAGAATACCACAGACTGGGTGGTTTAAACAACATAAATTTATTTCCCATAGTTCTGGAGTCTGCAAAGTCCAAGAGCAAGGAGCTTGCTGATGCCTTCTGAAGGCTTTCGTCCTTGCAGATGGTAAAATGTGGCTTTACAAGATATGTGTGAGGGAGTGAAGGGGAGGGAGAGTGCATGCAGGCACACAAGAACACTCCAGTATATCTTCTTATAAGGATACTAATATCATCAGATCAGGAACCCACCTTTATGAGCTCATTGACCCAACCTAAATTACCACCTTATAGGCCCTATGTCCAAATACAGTCGAATCAGTGGTTAGGGCTTCAACATATGACTTTGGGTGGGGTGCACAATTCAGTCCATAGCAATGACCATCTTCAGTCTAGCCTGCATCCTTCTGTCCTTGGTCACATTGATGATTTAACTAGAGGCAGGTATTTGCTCTCACTCCCAGCAACAAAGACACTGCTTTTGAAAGGAAGAGAAAGCAAACGTACTTATCAATAATGACACCTTTTTTAAAAAAAAAAAATTTACTTTAAGTTCTGGAATACATGTGCAGAACATGAAGGTTTGTTACATAAGTATGCATGTGCTATGATGGTTTGCTGTGCCTATCAACCCATCATCTAGGTTTCAAGCCCCACCTGAATTAGGTATTTTTCTTAATGCTCTCCCTCCGCTTCCCTCTCACCTCTAACATGCCCTGGTGTGTGATCTTCCCCTCCCTGTGTCCATGTGTTCTCATTGTTCAACTCCCATTTATAAGTGAGAATATGCGACACCTTTTTTTATTTTTTTGAGATGGGATCTCACTCTGTCACCCAGCTTAGAGTTCAGTGGCACAATCTTGGCTCACTGCAACCTCTACCTCCCAGGCACAAGTGATCCTCCCACCTCAGCTCCTGAGCAGATGGGACCACAGGCACACACTACCATGCCTGGCTAATTTTTTGTAATTAATGACACCTTTTGTCTCTTTTATTATCTGTGGTGTTTCATTATGAAGACATAAAGGGCCATAGGAAAATCAACTAGTTGATTCTGTAGTTATACAAATTGAGTAGTTGTAAGGATCTACAGTCTCTTATCTATAATTCTGGAGTCCAAAATGCTCTGAAATTTGACAGTTTTTCTGTAAATGTATAGCAAACACTCTTGATGGCAAAACTTGTCCTGTCCTCATATGAAGTTGTTTATATTCTTTACTTAGCCCACTTGTTAGGAATATTCATGAGCTGGGCACGGTGGCTCACACCTGTAATCCCAGCACTTTGGGAGGCCAAGGGCGGCAGATCACCTGAGGTTGGGAGTTCAAGACCAGCCTGACCAACATGAAGAAACCCTGACTCTACTAAAAATACAAAATTAGCTGGGCATGGTGGTGCATGCCTGTAATCCCAGCTACTCAGGAGGCTGAGGCAGGAAAATTGCTTGAACCCAGGAGGCAGGGGTTGCGGTGAGCCGAGATCACACCATTGCACTCCAGCCTGGGCAACAAGAGGAAAACTCAGTCTCAAAAAAAACAAAACAACAACAACAAAAAAAACAAAACCAAAAACCAATATTTATATGTTTTTCTGAAGAAATACTAAAGCTTTCATTGATGGGTTCCTGCCCCAGATCCTGCTGGGGTGTTTTTAATATATTAAGACAGACACTGAACTATCTTTCTAAAATACAAATAAGTATAAATTATTGAAGCACATATGGCCCCAAAAGGTTTTAGACAAGAAAGTTTGAGTTTGTACTAAAGTGAATATTCTATTTCAAGGACTAAAATTACATGTGATATTAGTGGGAAAAAAAAGCAAGGCTAAGCAGAAGTGATTTTTCCATCAAAGTCCCTAGGAAATGAGCTGATGTTGAGGCCATCAGAACAGAGCAGGTGAGAAGGCAACTGAGTCGTGTGGAATTGTGGAATTGCCAGTCCTGCTTCTGCCTGACTTCAGTGACTGCAAGTGGAGTCATGGAATTCTTCCAATAAAATGTTTAAGTCACAACACTTGGATTTGTATTATATAGAGTTCTGAGGAGGAGAGCCATAGTAATTTGGAAAATAATAACATGCGCTTGTTTTTAGGAATTTGGCAATGCTGTCCCGTTCAGCAGACTGACCTCCAGGGAGAAGCTGATTTTCTGCTGTTTTCTTCTTACGCATGTTTCCTTGTTAGAAATTAGCCAAATCATTTGACCTGCATGACTCCTCTTTTTTTTTTTTTTTTTTTTTCATTTAAGTGAGAATGGTGCAAATAGCTTACTTTACCATATTCTAAATCAAGACATAAATTATCATTTAAAAAAGACTTGTAGTCCCACATAGGCCTTGTTTGCAAGGTTACATGACAGTACAGCCTATGCTTCTAGTAGAGTGACTTCAGGGCTGGGTGTTAAGAGCTATGGCTCTAGTTTCAACCTCAATATTAATTTCTAGTATGACCTTGAACATGTCATTTCCCCTCTCTAGACCTATTTCCTCATTTAGAAGTCAGGAGGCTTGGAAATAATGATCTTTGAGGTCTGTTTTGTGATTAATAGTGAATCTACAAATAACAAGGTGATAATGATTATACTAGGACCTTCTAGTTTATTTAGCAATTTATGTTTATAGACAACTTCACATCCATTAAATTATAACAAATCTGTTAGTATATGTTAAGCAAGTATAAGACTGGAAGTATTATATGGTACATGCTGAGCAAGAATAATATTGATATGTATTATTCTCTTCAAAAAAAATTCACAGAAAAGGGACACTACCCAATCAAAATCACAGAGCAAACTATTGTCCAATTAAAAAAGGGACAGACCATGTCTCCTGACTTCCTAACTACCCCTACCCCCGTGTTCTTTCCACTCCGACTCACTACTTCACTAGTTTCAGAGATGACTTGCTTAATGGCATTCCCCTAGAAAACACACCTGTGACCCAATGTGGACCTAAGTGAATAGCATTTTTTTTTTAACATTTGACAGTATTGTATTTGGACAGGAAATAGCCAGATCATGTTTTAGCTTTTTTTGGTCAAGACACTAGTTTTCCTTATTAGCTGAGAAGATATTTTAAAAATGTATAAGAAAGAAAGACAATCACTTCTGTCCCTGGACCCCAGTTTCCCTGTCTGGAAATGAACCTGGCATTCAAGGCCCTGTGCCTTCTGGCTCTGACCTTCTCCAACACCACTCCTCTCTATACACTGCTCTAAGAACCCAGTTCCTCTGCTGCCCATGAGATAACCTCACACTGTTTTTGCTTCTGTAATTCTCTCTTCCCTTATTTGTCTTCACTATTCCAATTCTCCTTTTTTTTAGGCTAGCACAAACACCATGAAGCTTTCTTTGAATTCCTCTGTTGGAAGCTAGTGTTTCTTCCTCACCTGCCAGTCTCCTGTTTGACTTGTGAATGATGCTTAACAATTTCCCTTTCATATTATAGTCATTTGTTACCTGTTCTGTGCAATTACCTGACAGATTCTCGATGACAGACACATCTATGTGTCCTGTCTCTTCTCCAGGAATGTGGGCCTCATGAAGTACGAAATTAATAAATATCTGAACAAACAAAGAATGGATGAGATTTGAGGTCTTTTCTAACACAAACTCTGTGATTTTAGAGTAACATCATACTCATCCTGAAGCAAGTTTAATAAGAATTCATTTAGACGTAAGATACTTTTTGCAAAGTTATTATAGAGACTTGTCTAATCAAAAACTAAATGATCTTGACTGAATTCTCTTTCTTTAAAAATAAATCCATTCAAAGGTAGATGCCTTGTAGTAGAAAAAAATGCTACGTGTGTGTGTGTGTGTGTGTGTGTGTGTGTGTGTGTGTGTGTGTTTGGTGTGGGAAAAGTTAAATATGAGATACTGTTCTATTTCTTACTAGCTGTGTGGCATTGGACAAGTCATGTCACTTTTCTGAGTCTATTTTTTTCAACCAGCAGGTAATGATGTCTTCACAGGGTTGGGAAGAGTTAATGTGATAATGGATGTGAAAGTGAGCTGCAAACTAAATAAAGGACCCCACAGGTAAAGAGGGTTATTATTATCATTACCATTATTATTATTTTAAAAGTCATTTCCATGGGAAGGTAAATGCAGTCTTTACAGCTCCTCTGAGCCTCTAAGTGTATACACTGTATTTACAAGTTTATAACACACCCAATATGGAGTTGAATAACAGCCAATCAATGCTAATAGCCCTGGATCCTTATTTACAGAGTGCCTTTCTTCTGAGATCAGGAGCTGTTAAAAGCTGAATCCATCAAACTTTAATTTCCATTCTGTAGATTGTCCAACAAATATTTACTGTATGCCTACTATGTGTCAGGCAGCATTTTAGACAGTGGGTGGGTCATTACTATTTCTAATGATCTGCTTACCTTATGGGAAACTGCAGATCCACAGTATGTACAGACAAGGTCAGGGGCAGGGATACAGTCCAGAGCTTAAGGTGGGTAGTGGCCTACATTGTGCTAAGAATAATTGTTATGAGCTGAAGCTAGGTGCCTTTGGTAAGAGTCACACATATCTTTATCCACGGAAAACTGGGCCTTTTCCTTATTTGCCCATAATGAGAAATGATGTCAGTGGCTGAAAGACACATTGTGTGACCCAAGTTACAGGGGTTAGGTTTCTGGGATGCTTTGGTCATCTCCATTTCAGACACTTTGGAATAGAAAGTTTAAATGTAGCTATTGATTGAGAGAGATTTGAGTCTGTCCCGGAGCTGACTCCTGCAGAGCCCTGCACCTGGCTGCAAACACATCTCACAGAGTTGCAATTTCACTTTTATCCTCTAGAGAGAACAGATTCTTTTCCAAGTGGAGGATTTTTAAGATGCTGGGATCAAAGCTCCACTTTCATGTATGGTTGACTCAGAGAGCCGGGAGTCAGCAGGGATATGGTGAGCCAGCTCAAGGTGCTACAGGAACGTTAGGCATGTTTCCCATTTCTAGCCATGTAGCCTCTCAGACATTTTCTACCAAAGGGTTTCTAGTAGGCCTCCCCAGCTTTGGAACATCCCTAGGAGTCTTATCCAGAACAGGAAAATCACATAGACAATTTGTATCATCCTCAATGGCAGGATTGTTCACAGTCATTTGACACATTTTCTGAGGTATTATCACCTTTGAGAAAGGCCCAGAGATGACAGGGCCACCTCCCTCCAAAAGCTCACTATAGGGTGATTAAGAATATAAATAATTAGAAGAGACCGCTCATTCAACAAATAGTTCTTGACAGAGTTTTTTTTTGTTGTTTTTTTGTTTTTTTTTTTTTACCCAAATTACACTCTTCAAAGAATAAAAAGGATTTGATGAAATCAGAAAGTGTTTTTTGTTTTATTTCTGTAATGTGATATTTGAGATAATTTTGTAGCTAACTATGAAAAATTTTGGAAAAAACAAAAACAAACAAAGATGGTTTTGGAATGTATGAATTCCAGAGATGAGCAATGTCTCAGAGGCCGCTTAGAGGCAGGGAAGTGGAAGCTGATCCTGAGCACCTAGCATGGTCCTAGGAGGATAGACTGGAGAGTACAACAGACAGGAACTGGAAAAAGAGTTTGTGTGGGTCACCTTGGCAGCCAGCTTAACTCTATGAAGGCACTACTGTGAAACTTTGAGAGTGCTGTTTGGAGGCATTTACTGATTGCCCATGTACAACCTAACTCACTAGTCTACAGTTATCTCACAATTCACACAGTCTCTTACATGTAATAGATTTCTCTGAGCAACTGGAAAGCCAGCCTCTCCTCCAATGACAACTGCCATTGTAAGTTGTGATGAACAAAGGCTCAGAATGATTTACCACTGTGATTTTTCCATACACTTGGGATTTGATGTATACGTCATTAATAATTGTCTTGATTTTGGCAAAATGGCCCTAGAAAAGTAGTAACCATACTGAATCTTTCATTTTATTTTGGTACGTAATATATTGGCTTGGATGAGAAAAAAAAGAAACTCTCCTATCTTCGTTTGGATTATATCTTTTGGATCACAGGCTCACCTTTCTCCCTGGTTTAAATATAAGAAGCCATCCTATTTTTGGAAGTAGTTACTTCTTGTTCTTCACTTGATTGTTATAATATTCTTAATGATTTGGGAATTAGCATATTCACCTAGTTGTCTAAGTAAGTGTTCATCAAAGTAATAAACTCACTTCCAGGTTTAAGTGTTTCTATTTAAAATTCTTTAAGAAATTCATCAAATGTGTGTGTGTGTGTGTGTGTATGTGTGTGTGTGTATTTATGACACTAGTCTTTAAAAAATACCCAGAGCCCCCAACTGGCAACAATGAGAGAAGTGTAGAATAGTGGATAGGACCTGGCCCTATAATGCAAGAGGAATGGATTCTACAGGGACTCTGCCATTTACCAGCTTCGTGATGTTGGGCAAGTCACATACCTGTTCTGAGCCTTGATTTTTCTTCAAGACAAATTCTCACCCTTTCCGGCCTCCAACTAATATGGTAATTCTCCTTTATCTGTGAAGGATATGGTCCAAGACCCCCAGTGGATGCCTGAAACTGCAGCTAGTCTTCAACCTTATATATGCTATGTCTTTTTGATCTGAAAACAGAGATGACAACTAAGTGATTAACGAGCAGGTAGTGTATACAGTGTGAATATGCTGGCCAAAGGGATGATTCATGTTCTGGGCAGAATGGAATGGGACAGTAGGAGATTTCATCACACTACGCAGTGCTGGGTGCAACTTAATACTTATGAATTGTTTCTTTCTGGAATTTTCCACTTAATATTTTTGGACCCTGGTTGACTGTGGGTAACTAAAACCTTAGAAACTGAAACCAGGGATAAGGGGGGGGGGAACTACTGTATTTATTGACTGCAAGATGTGGCACACTGCTCATACAATTATGGGTGCTTCTGTCACAAAGCTTAAAGCCTAATAGGGTGGGGGACAAATGTTCTCTAGCAGTTTAAGTCATGCTCAAGGAATGTTCAGGATTCTATGAGAGCCCAGGTGAAAGCATCAAATCATACTAGAGGATAAGAGAAAGCTTCCTAGAGGAGCCTGACATTTGCACTGAAGTTTGAGTGAAGTAGAAAGAGAAGGGGGCATGATATTTTTCCAAGCAGGGAGAGTAGCATGGATGAACACAGAGGCCTGGCACAGCTTGTTGTATCTGGCGGAACAATGGGAGGTTCTCAGTAGGAGGTGGTAGAGAGGATAAGCATGGGAAAGGTGGGATCTGGGACTGCAGTGGTGAAGCCTCTTTTAGGCTAAGCTGGCAATACCACTGCTGCTAATAATAACTACCTTTTGTTGACTGAATTGAAAATACAAGTTAAGCTCATTTTTAGATTTCAAAAATTGATAAAATTAGCATTGCAGAGTGCCTAGCTTTTTACCAGTCATTTCTAATATGCATTATACAATTTCTCAAATGTAAACAAGTATTAACCAGATCTGCTGACTTAACTGAGATTAATTAACAGTATCAAGAGCTGAAGGATTATGGAAATGATGATGTCCTTTTGTGATATAAAATTTTACAACTGTTCATTTAAATATTCTCCCATGTATTTTGATAAACTGATCCAAATCTTAGCATATTATCGAGGATAATAAGGGTTTACTAGGTAGTATTTATCCTATTTTAGTTCTCTTGAGCATAGACCTTCAGTAGATTTTTTATTTCTTGGCACAATTTTATAAGCATTCAAATTAAAACTATTTTTCATGTTTATTGTAGTAGTAACATATGAAAAGTTAAACAGGAAAATAAAATAAAATAAAACCTTAAATTCAAAATTGCAATGAGAGAGAAGTGTTGACATTCAGTCCACCAATAATTACTGAATCCAGCAACATGTTAAATTCAACTGTTTTTTTAAGCTCTCTTTACTTGGTTTATTTAACCTTATGAACTTAGGAATAATCATTTACAAATTTGACAATAATACAGTCAGCCCTCCACATCTATGGATTCTACATCCATAGATTCAACCAACTGGATAAAAAATATTTCAAAAAAATTGCATCTGCATTGAACATGCAGTGAACATTGAACTTTTTTATTATTGTTATTCCTAAGCAATACAGTAGGACAACTATTTACATTGTACTACATGTTACAAGTAATATAGAGATGATAAAGTAAGTGTACATAGGTTTTATGCACATACCATACCATTTTGTATCAGGGACTTGAGCATCTGTGGATCTTGGTATCCAAAGGTGGTCCTGCAGCCAATACCCCATAGACACCAAGATTCAACTGTATAGATAAAGGACATAGCATATAGTATATAGAGTGAGTGGTTAATAAATTGTACATATCATTTACCAGACTCTGTGGCAAGCTCTTTCTTGACCTCACCTCCAGGGCAGCAGTTGGAAGAGGTGAGCCAACAGTATTTTTGTGAGAGCAGAGGTGCCAGGAGAGGTAGAGCTGGAAGGGCTGTTATCCAGAAGGTTGTTCAAGAACTCACAGAATTAAGGAAGAGAGATAAAAAAGCATGCTGGAAGTTGGATCTGGTATCATGCTGACTAGGGAAGTGAGGTCGTTAACACAAGTCAGATGCAAACCTGGTGGCTAAGTAAAGAGAATCTAGGAGCAAATTACTGAGTGGGTGGAGTCAAAGGATGAAGATCTAAATTTGCATGTGGTCCATATTTTTTTTGCAGTCTCAACAGCTTGGAAAGTCGAGGCTGGACCCTTAAAGGAGCTGCACTGGGAAGGGAAGATCTGGGGGAAAACACATGCAAGATTCAGTCTTTACAGGCAAGGAGCTAATTCTGATATGACAGGAAAACAGTCAAAACTTCAGATGTCGTAAACTCTATGTTCAACTAAATCCTGGGTGTGTTAAGGCTTCCTCCTCAATCCACATCTATCCAACCTTTTCTCATCTTCTCCCATTGCAGGAACACCCAACTATTTACTTTTCCCCAACTCACCCTACACTCTCCACGGAGCCTTTTAATGCTGAAACCTCTATCAGAATGGCTGTCCCTACTTCATGGAAAAGGCTTTTCAATGTTCCCTGCTCCTTTCCTGACTAGGAAAGTAATGAACTCTCTCTCTTTTGGGTTCCTGTAGCAGAAGTTTATATAAACACTAGTGGTGGAAGATGTCCCATCTACCAAGTATATGTCTTTGAGGCATGTGCAAGGTCAAGAATTTAAAGTGTTCGGTTGTATTTTTGACTCTACTGCTCACTTGCTGCAGATTTTGGGCAAATAATAAACCTTGGAGCCTCGGTTCCTTTTCAGTGCTGTTATGGGGATTTAATAATACAGTAGATATAAAATATCAGTCATAATGTTAGCAAAATTAGGATGTTTGGTTTGTCAAATTCAATGTTTGAAATTCGTAATATAAATAAACATGAGTGTAAACTAGTTATGTACCTTATAATGGATTTTAGGAGCTACCTTGAACTTAAGAAAGAAGTTTGATTTCTTAAATTATCACATTGCCTTTTTGATAAATTCTTTGATGCCACACAAGGACAAGCCACTTTCTTCTCTTGGAAGTTTTACTATTTTATCACCATTACAACAATAAAATGGTGACATTTTAATTGTATTCAATATATAATCCACAAAGTTATTTAAGTCAATTTCATAATCATATTTGATTTTCTCAATGTTGATTTCTTGATTCTGATTTTCAGTTTATCATTGCGATGGCTGAACATCCTGTTTCTTTCTTTCTTTCTTTTTTTCCTCTCACTCCTTCCAGCTTAGTTGCATTCAGATTCCAATGGTTCTCCATTCAGGGCCTAAGTGATACATGTTGCATGAGCTCTATGCTTTAAAACAATTAAAAAACAACAACAACAAAAATCCAAGTGAAGAAAAGGCACCATTTCTGTTGGCAATTCTCCCACCTCCATCTGTGCTGCCCAAAAGTGTCTGCTTTCCTGTACTTACAAGACATTAGTCTTTTGGCACTAACATCCAGAGCAAATAGTGCTGAATGTAATAATAGCAAGTGATTTGGCATGTGCATCAATGTGAAAATAGAGTTTACAAATGCGCAGTAATGTATCCTGCAAGAATACATCATCTTTTTAAATGTGTTTCTTGAACATACTTGTGTTTAGTGAGAAAAACCACATCCATTATTAGAAAGGTAGAGTGTCTCTTCATATTCAGGGAAAATTCTTGATTAGATGATTGCTATATTTAGCCATGGAAGCTAACATCTCACTTAAGGGGAGAATGCCCTCTGTTCAGGGAGAAAACCAAGAAGTGTTTTAAGTCCCCTGCTTAAAAGGGGAAATAATTGGGAGGAAACCAAAGGAAGTGGGTAAAAGAATCAAACAGTAACATTCAGCTACATTCAGAGCTTGAAACTGGAAAATAAAAATCAATAGAATATTTATCATTCATGCATTTCTTTTTCTAAAACATTCCTTCTTTCCTTGACCAAGTCAGGATACTAGCTCAGCTGATGGAGGTCTATGGAACCAAGCAAAGAGATTATTAATGAGGATTGTGTGTGTGCTGCTGCTGGTGGTGGTGGGAAGGTGGGTGTCTCAGGAGATGGGAAATCCAAGACCAGAGGGAGAAAAAATAAGACTGAAAAAGGCTAAAGTCTAAGACGCCAGAAGTGGAGGCCTTTTTTTTTTCCTCCAACCTGGAGATTCAGGGAGAAAAGAGCAAGACTAAAGCAGGTTGATGGGAAACACTGACAGTGCTGATAATACACCCAACGTAGAACAAGCAAGCATTGCTATTCAAAGTTCATTTTTAGTTGCTCCTAGGGCATAATGAAGAGTGAATCAATGGAATTGAAAGGTCCAGGAACATGTTCAAACTTCATTCATTTAGTCATTCATTGACTGCTTCACTAATGACTTCAGAATTGGGTGCAATGCTATGTGATAGGAATATTCCACCTGTCTTAGCCTATTCAGGATTCTATAACAGAATAGCACAAACTTGATGACTTATAAACAACATAAATTTATTTATCACAGTTCTGAAGGTTGGGAAGTCCAAAATCAAGGTTGCTGGTAGATTTGGTATCTAGTGAGTGCCCACTTCTGTGTCCACAGAAAGCAGTCTTCTGGCTGTAATTTCACATGGCAGAAAAGGCAAGAAGCTCTCTGGGGTTTCTTTTATCATGACTCTAATTCTATTCATAATTGCTTTGCCCTCATGACCTAATCACTTCTCAGAGTCTCCACATCCAAACAATATTACTTTGGGAATTAAGTTTCAATATATACATTTTGGGTGAACACAAACATTCAGTCTATAGCACTGCCTTTATAGAGAGACAGATATATAAATAAATGGCAGACGTTAATAAAAACACCAAAAATGCTATGAAGATTATGAGAAGGTTTATCATGAAAGACTTTAACTGGATTTTGAAGGATAAATGAGAGTTTCCTAAGCTAAAAAAAAAGTGAGCCTAAAGTTTTTATCCAATCTCATAGCTCTGTGAGATTGCATTTATCCCTTCTTCTTTATCACAGCTGAATCATCTGCCAGCTTGGCTTGTTGGCATGAGGTAGGCAATAAAAACGAGATAAACAAGTAAAAAGATATAAGCGAGAGGGGGCAATGAGGCAGGCAGGTGGAGATCATTTGATGGGGTTTATATTTCTTCATTCAGTAGTTTAGTGGAATTAGTGAGGCCTAGTAGAATACTATTTCTTCACTTCAACCTATTTTCTATTTTTTACTTAAATACACTTCATCAACATGCGGAAGTAAAGTATAGTAAAGGTAGTAAAGTGACAATAGAAGATAATGGCTAAAACTATTGACTTCAGATTCTAGAAGTTCTAAGTTCAGATTCAAAAGTCTTCCCCACTCTAGGCCTCAGGTGCCTCCTCTATAAACTAAAGGAGTTTAGCTTATCCATTGCACCCCAGATGCGCTGACCCCTGCAATTTTCCCACGTGGGAAACTAGATTGCATCATTTGTGGTAGTGGGGGACTGTGATCCCACTTTCCCTTGGTTTAAAAAAAGGAAAATCTTGAGGTTTGTTTCGGATAAGAGCAATAACTGTCTAGGAGTTAAGCTTGGAGAAGAATGGAAAGATCTTGAATGTCAGACCACAAATTTTGCATTAAATTTAATTTGTTTTCTATTTAATAAAGCGTCTGGGTTCTTAAATTATGAATAAAAATAGTGAAAATTTATGAGCTAGAAGTTTCTCTCTGTTCTTATTCACTGTAGATAATGGTAAGGCAGTTATATGAAAAATCATTCTGGAGTAGATTACTTGCCTGTGCCTTTGAGATATGACACTTAGGTTCTGAGCCCAGTTCTGGATCACCATGTGACTCCTCCCCTGCCTTTAGTTTCTCCATCTGTAAAAGAATAAATATGAAGAGTACATAGAGATGCATTCTAAAGGTATCTTCTATTCTAAAACTTTTAAGAAGGAATGAACATGTAATGGGGTGCAGTATTAAGAGCAGAAATTATTTATCTCAATGAAATAGACTATTGTTCTTAAGGAGCGACACTAGTCCCATCTTTAGCCTATTTCCTAAGCTTATTCAACATTGAAAAGAAATGTTGAGATTTTCCCAAACATTTCCTTTGGCATACAAATGGAGAGCCTAAAAATTGGTAGGCCCTAGGTTGTGGCCTCTGCAATTCCATACTCCTCAGTACTGAATGGATCCAGGCATTGCTGGCCCACAGCAGTCCATGTCTGGATGAACCATCCCTGGTTAATATTTGTGATCATGGCCCTAAGGCATTGGAAAATCAAAAGCTGCCCTCTGAATCAGCAGAAAAAGATTGAATTAGAGATAACGTCAGGTTTCTTGTTGGGAGCACATTTTATTGTATTTCAGTGTTTTGAAAATTGGGACTAGAAGCCTACTGTGGAAGGATGTTCGTGTAAACTCGAGTATGTGACTAATCTGCACATCTCTTTCCTTAACCATTCCAGATAACAGAGTTTTCTGGACTTGTTTTTTATGCTGGAGAATAAGATTATTATCCTCAAGGAGAGATAATAACCTCAGGAAAATTTGGACTACTGAAAAAAAAGGTAGTAAATACAACACAATTTTTCCTATTAAACATTTTATATATAAACTGAATACAGTGTGGACTTTTAAAAAAATGTATGAAAGTAGCACTTCAAGAGATTTTTCGCTTTGCATCTTTCTCTAGAGCTCTGTACAAGAAAAATATCCCTGCAACTTCACAAAAATGATTATGTGTTGTGTTTGGAAGTGCTTATCAATAAGGGACCTCCCCACCTTTGGGGACTTCTTGCAGCTTGTTGGAGAAAAGCTAAAAGGAGCGCCTCAAAATGTCCTCGGTGGCTTTGTTTGGAGAACTTTAGAAGCCTTGGAGCTGCTCATGGAACAGTTTTGAGGTGGAGGCAGGCAGGAAAACACTGAGTTTGAGTAACAAAGAAGCGGGAGAGTATTAACCTTTGACAGCTCCGTAACTACTCTCACCCCACTCCCGAAACGAAACAAAACACATACAGGAATGTAACAAGCAATGTGAAGTCGGTGGGGAGAGGAGAGGGAAGCAGACAGCTGGAAAGTTACTGCAGCAAGTAGGAAGAGAAACCCAAATTGTGAACATTAAAAACGATTCGTAAATCTCTCCTCTCTGCCTTCTGAATAAAACCATACCTTGCCTAGAGACCCTAGCCTCCTCGAAGACTTCAGTAATCCGTCCTGGAAAATCGCATGGGACTGATGCACACAGTACCAGTCCAATCCATTTTCTGGTTTGCAGAGGAAAATCCGGTCCGGAGTTTATTTTTAGCAGCGCTTCCCTGTGACCGAATGCTACAGCTCCTCAGCTGGGATAACTGAGGACCGAATTGGGGAGCGAGGCGAAGGGGGCGGGGGAACGGGAGGCGGTGAAAAAGGGAGGGGGGACGCCCTGCGCATGCGTGCCAGCGCCCGTGCAAATCTGCTGTACATCCAGAGAGCAAAGTGGGATGATCTGTCACTACACCTGCAGCACCACGCTCGGAGGACAGCTCCTGCCTGCAGCTTCCAGACCCAGGTAAAAAAAGAAAAAAATCTGAGCGGGCACCGTGCATGCATTTCCGTATCAGATGCGCGTCGCAACGTATCCCCTGTAGAGGCAATCTGCTGCTGCTCCTAAGTGTCCTTTGGTGGCTGATTGCAGCTTCAAGGTTTAAGAAATCCCATCTTTCAGGAAGCCTGAGGGGAAGGAAGGAAGTACGGGCGAAATCATCAGATTGGCTTTCCAGATTTGGGAATCTGAAGCGGGCCCACATCTTCCGGCCAACTTCCATTGAACTTCCCAGCACTCGAAAGGGACCGAAATGGAGAGCAAAGGTATGTGGTTGTCCCTGTCGGGGGACTTCCCGCTGCATGTGCGTGTGGCCAAGGCAGTCCTCGGCGAGGGGACTGCAGTGCTTGGGGAGCGAGCATCATACTAGGTCGATAGAGGAGGAGATGCTATGTCCGTTGCAGCACCAGGGAAGTGTGGCAGGAAGGCGACTTCTTTTTAACTCCCACAGCTTGGAAGACGGTGTTTAATACTCCATCAGTTGCGTAGTGAAGTGTGATGAGTTTTTTTTGGGGGGTGGTGGGGGGTGTCCCCCCAAAATGGAGGAGGAGGAGGTATGTGTTAGTAAAGCAATATCTTTTCTATATAATGGATGGACTCAAATAAATCTATTTCATTTGCTTTAGAATTGCTGACGGGCACATTTGTATCTGATATCCAATAATGCATTGCTAAAAAAAAATGTTTGAATTTCTCCACCCCCACCTCATGAAAATGGTATTTCTGGGTGTGTATGACCACATCCTACTGCATTTTGAATACATATCAGCAGATAAATTGGGTCTATTTGAAACAGCATGCGTTAGAACTGACCTCTAAGAAGAACAGTGTATCGGAGTACTGCTTGGCTTCCAAGCATAATGCATTTACTAGTTCTGGACATGTATATATTAATGTTCTCCTCATAAGCAAATCTGCATAATGTATACATACCAACTGAAAAATGAACTGTAAAAATCAACTTCTGAATGGCATATTGAACACACATAAATACAATGACTGTTACAATCACAAGATTAGATATCTTTTGGATTTAACCCCATCTATGCAGGTCTGTTTCTCCTTCTCCTTAAAACGCCCACCGGGTTGTGAGAGCCTTGGGTGATATGGTGGTCAGATATCCAGGAGGCATACTGGATGTATTTAATTCTGGCGAAATCAGAAAAAATGATGTCAACTTTTATGAAACTATATTCATTACCCAGAACTCGGGAAGCTATATTTGAAACAAGATTTTATTTTTAAACCAGGAATGTCAGTCATTGTGGTAATGTACTTAGGATCAGGGAGTGGTGGTGAGTTACCTATTTCTGGACTGATTAATGAAACTGGAGTGTTGAATAATAGCAGTTCTATGTTCAATAAAGTATTTTGAGTATTTAATTAGTAGATTTAAAGTATTTGAATCTAGGTAAGCGTTTATAGTGTAAAAAGAGCTGAATCAACATGGTTTAAGACTAGCTGGCAATTTTCCGTTCAGGCAAATTATTCTTATGATACATTGATGGGCATCTCCATGTGTCACAAAGATGTACACATATGAGAGAATTCATGCCTATAAATATACATGAGGCATATATTAACTCTATTATAGAATCCATTTTAAAATAAAAAGCCAGTCCTTCTTAACACATAAAGATCTGTAATATTCTAGTTGATTAAATATTTCTGGAACATAAAGTTAACAACAGAAAAAGAGTATCATTTTACTATGAAACAGTTTTTCTTGTTTAGATGACACCTGGTATTTGGTCATTAAATTTTGTTATTTGACAAGGGCTCTTGGTAACAGTTTTGCCTCCAATGTATATGCCAATTCCTGGCCTATCATAAAAAGAGGCTATATCCCTCAGCAATAATGTTGTATTTTCCTTCGTTGCCTATAAAACATGCTACATGTCACTCAGCATTCCAGGCAGTTTAATTATCAGATTGCTAACCATAGCATTCTAGTTATTCAGTCTTTTGAGTTCAGAAAGGAGAAAGAATCTCAGAAATATATCTTGGAAGAATCAGTTCAGAAGTTCTATGTCAAACCAGATAGCAGTGATACAGTGAATCACAGAACTGATCCAAAGGCAATGAAGACTTTTGCTGTAAGCCAACATTGTGGACATTTTGCAGAGGTCCCATAATTGCCTCTGACAGAAAAATATGATGAAAGTCTTTATGCATGTTAGTTCCTGGACTTTCTTAATGAAGCTGAGTTAGCCACTTGGCAATCAGATTAAGAATGGCTAGTTACTTATACATTGGCCTCACTTTCTAAGTTGATGCAAATGGCACAGTGAACAATGGTAGGTAACTCGAAATTTTTATTCCAGCCAAAAAGAGTGTATTAAGAGAAATGTGTATCCGTGTTTCATTCTAATTGGTGCACCTTTCACATTTTCTGCTGCCATATAAAAACTTATTTTCCCAACAGATTCAAATCTAATTCTAGGAAGACATTCTCAAATGTATGTATATATAATACTTTTCTATTAGAAACACTTTAAAGATAGAGTCAAAGAGTCATATTGCATGATTCAGTTGAGGGTTCAAGAGTTCTCTATCCCATATGCTAATCTAATGGCCCGCCTTATCTTGAATCCCATGGCCAACACTTGACAACCTTCACATTACCTCTAGCATTTGAAAACCTTTCTTAGAGCATTTGTCCAGTGTCCAGATAGTTGAACTTCATCTATTTACATATAAGATAATTTATTTTTGCTTCCTTATTTACAACTTTGCATCACTCCTTGTCATACACGGTAAAGAAGAGAGGAAAATAAATCAATTGACCTAAAGTTTAATTTATGATCTAATTTCAGTGTATTTTTGTGCACCATGTACTTAACATTGTCTCAAAGATTTGGGTTGGTACACAGTCTGAGCAGCTCTGACAGAATTTGTGCCTTGCATATCATAAGGACTTGAGATTCTTAAGTGAGAGAAAGTGTTTAGTATTTGGACCACTGGTTCACAAAGTTTGCTGCACATTAGAATCACCTGACATACTTCCTAAACATACTCATCCTGGGATGGCACCCGATACCAACGAAATTAAAATATTGGGGTGGAAGAAAAAGGCATGGGTGTTTTCTTTAGAGGTCCCTAGGTACAGCAATGTTTGGAAATCACTGATTTAGACTCTTGATTGTCAAAATGTGGTTTGCAGACAAATTTTTTAGAACTTCAAAATTTCCATCTTTACTCCAGGTCTATTGAAGCAGAATTTGAATTTTGACAAAATACCTGTTTGTGAAGCATGATTTAGTGTGAGGAAAGAGGCAGCCTGTCTTCCTTCCTTCCTTCCTTCTTTCCCTCCTTTCTTCCCTTCTTCCTTCCTCTCTCCCTCCCTCCCTCCCTCCTTTTCCCTTCCCCCTTTCTTCCTTCCCCCTCCCCTCCTTCCTCTCCTCCCCTTTTCTCTCCAGTCCTTTTCTATTCCTTTCACTCTCCTCTCCTCCCCTCTCCTCTCCTCCCTGATTCTATCCTCTCCTTTTCTATCCCTTCCCTTCCCCTCCCCTCTCTTCACCTCCCCTCCACTTCCTTCCCTTCTCCCCTCCTGTCTTTTCCTCTCCTCTCTCTCTCTCTCTCTCTCTCTCACACACACACACACACACACACACACACACACACACACACCACTCACCTATATTAAGTCTTTCTTTGTCTAGGTAGATTTCTGGCCTCAAGCTGGCATGTTATCTGTAGAAACACCTGTAGAGCTTTTCAAATGTAAAGATGCTTAGGCCATACCCCTAATGATTTGGGTTTAATTAGTTCTGGAGTGGGATCTGGGTATAAGTTTTTTTGTTTGTTTTCTCTGTGTGTGTGTGTGTGTGTGTGTGCATGTGCGTATGTGTGTGTGTGTGTGTGTGTGTGTGTGTTTTCTTTCCTTTTCTTTTTTGAGATGGAGTTTTGCTCTTGTTGCCCAGGCTGGAGGGCAGTGGAGTGATCTCGGCTCACTGCGACCTCTGTCTCCCAGGTTCAAACAATTCTTCTGCCTCAGCCTCCCAAGTAACTGGGATTACAGGCACCTGCCACCAAGCCTAGCTAATTTTTTGAGTTTTTAGTAGAGATGGGGTTTCACTATGTTGACCAGGCTGGTCTCAAACTCCTGACCTCAGGTGATCCACACATCTCAGCTTCCCAAAGTGCTGGGATTACAGGTGTGAGCCACCGCGCCCTGGCATAAGTATTTTTAAATGGCTCCCAAGTGATGCTAATGGACAGCCAGAGTTAGCCACTGATGTAGGGCATTACTACTGGTGGTCCACCAACCAGCAGCATTTGCATCACCTGGGAACTTGTTAGAAATGCAGATCTCAGTCCCTACCCCAGATCTACCAGATCAAATCTGGATTTCAACAAAATCTAATGGTCGTTTTTATGTGCCTTAAAATCTAAGAAGCACTGGTGTAGATCTCAGGGAATTGATTGTAACTAAGAATGAATGACACCACTCCAGGCACCTCAGTAGAGAAGATTTGATATTATCTGACTAATCAATATGGAGGCTTATGGGTATGTGATTATGTTCTAGGTCTTTTGGTTGTTTTTGGAAATAACAGAAATGAAGTGGAAAGGAAACTGCGTGCCTCATAGTGAGATCAGAAAACAAATTCCCTTTTAAATACCCTCGCTGCTCATCCTCCAATCACTTACTTTCAACCCCCAGTTATCCTTAAATATTTATTCTCTACATTCCTTTTAAGCTCCTGACAAAGTCTGCTGTTAACTCATGGTAATGTGATGATATTTGACTACTTAAATCAAGGCACTTCTAAACAGAGTGAGTCTAGCTTTATCCTCTTCTATTGTCATACATCTCTGTTGAACCCTTTTGAGATTCCTTTGACATGTCCCTTGCCACATTAAATTAATTATTTTATTGGTATAATTTGTATGACCTAAGTACTGGTTTGTCCCCCACATACTGCATTTCTTGCAATCAACATAATTTTTGTGCTTTTTATTTAAACAAATATTTATTGAGCACCTGATATGTACCGAATGTGCCTAGTTCTGAGAATATGAAAGAAAACTAAGATGTAATCTCTGATCTTGACGATTTCACTCTTCAATCTTCACTAATGTATTAAACCTTCTTGTGGGCATAATATGAGCCTCTAACATTCCGGCAACTACCTAGGTGTCTACCTCAGGTAGAACATTTTAGTTTGCATAGTAGGGATTCAAATTATATGCATTGGGTAGCCTTAATTAGTTTTTTATGTCAACTTCATGCATCCAGAGATTGTAAATTGGGAGAGTGTGGGAAATTTAGCTACCAGGAGGGCTCCCAGAAACATCAGTATGATTCCAGAACATGGAAGGTAATAACTTGACCTGCTTTCTCAATAGAGACCTGCACATGTATTCCCAAGGAAGACTCAATTCTCTGTTCTAGATTTCACATCAGCCATCAGAATTCAGTCAGGGGCATAGACCAACACATTTAAGGTATACAACAGTTATTTCTCTGAAACCAGAAGGATTTACTCTGCAGGGGAGAAAGGAAATATCTATTAACATATTAGTAATCAGTAATATTAGCAATCATTAGTATATCAGAACTGGAAAGTGATTTTAAGAAGAGCTACTTTGTGGTTAAACAATAATAACAACAACAATAATGAAAGACTGAGCCAGTATATATAGTGAGATAAGTAAAATATAATTCAGTAAAATCATGATATATAGTCACTGGGCATAGGAAATACAGGTTCTTACCCCAGCTCCCATGGTGTAAATTTGGACAAATATTTTCCTCTCTGGGTCTCAAGATTCTTAAATATCAAAGGGGGTCCAGTTCATTTAATTTGAAATATCGGGTTGCCACATTGTTCCAGGCACATTATTAAACGTGGGGGAAAGAGGTATAAATAGTTTATTGACTTGACCTCTAAAAGCTTACAGTGTAGGGATACCTGAACAGGATCAAGAGATGTTTATTTCTAACATTTTATGTGTCTTCTCCATTCATCTTTCAGAGTTCTAGTAGGTTATCTGAGAGGCTAGACTATAAAGCCTTACACTGATTAATAAGCTCCAAAGAGGCACGTAATCGTCCACAGAAATAATTCCTGCCTTTTGTTTCCCCTTGGGTTTATTTAAACAAAATTATTGTGTGGGAGAACATTTGAACTCAAGCTATGTATCTTCTATAAAAGCTATTCCGCCTAACTAGCTAACTGCCTAACCTGTTTCCTGCCTTAGGTTATTATGAGGCTTGTTAGCCTCAGTAATGAGTCTAGGGGAGGCCAACCTACTTGCCATGCCATTCCCTTATCCTTGTTCTTTTATGCTTTTAAGTTTTTGAAGTACAAACCTTATTAGGTATGGTGTTTTGTGGCTACTGAGTGACCAATAATTGTTTATTGCATCTGTTAATATTGAGTTTCCTGATTTGTCACATATTTACAGCCATAAATAATATTCATGAGACACTTTGTACTTTTTCAAAAGGCTTTTAATACATATGATCTCCCTTAAAACACTGTCATTGGGCTTTTTGACTTTATTTTATAGATAACAAAACAAAGGCTCATAAAGACTAAGTGATTTAGGCAATTCATCTTACCTCTGTTTCTCTGTAAAACGGAATCATTATACTCACCCCAAGCTCCATACCATAATGTCATGATTATGAAATAAAACTCATGCTAATAAAGTATTTAGAACTCTTTGGAATTATAATCTGACTTTCCTATTTTTTTAGCTATGTTTTTCTTTTTACTCGACTCTGAGATCCTGGATGGTAGAAATCGGTCCTCTGCCATCTTTTTAGTTTTAGCAGCAAGTATACTGCATAGACACTCAATAAATCATCTGCATTAACTTCCACAAAAGTTTTAATTTACCAAAAGAGATTTTTTTGTGCTTATTCTACAGTTTTCATAGCAACTTCCCCAACACCTGAATTTGTCTCTATTTTGCTAGCGCTTAGTTTTGAGGCAGTTATATAACATCATGTGGGTTTGGGGATGTATTACACCTTGGATGGGTTTAAAACATAAACTGTGTAAATTCGGGCCACTAACAATGGTTCAGTCAGGGGTGCATCTCAGAACTAATGGACATCCTATAGTACTTGGAACTCAGATATTTAAGAAGCACTCAGGTGACGAGGATGTACATCCTCAATTATGAATCCATAGATAATTTCCAAGATGGTTACTATGAAACTAACACATACATGTGTTCTTTA
The DNA here is from genome assembly GCA_963573385.1 of Cacajao melanocephalus. NCBI lineage: Eukaryota > Metazoa > Chordata > Mammalia > Primates > Pitheciidae > Cacajao > Cacajao melanocephalus. Next base: position 28,686 of record CAUYLG010061018.1, on the reverse strand, counting down.
TCAAGAACACTCTAAGACTCCTACTGCCTGGGCCTTGTCTTTTATTCTCACCCTCTTTAATGTTAAGGGAGTGTGTGTAGAAGAGAGACTTCATTTCTGTACTACAGACTTGGGATTGAAAATAGATATGCAAAATAGATGGCAAGAGTTTGAGGCTAAGATGACATGCCATTTTCCCCAGCATCTTCTTCCTCATCTCCTCATTAGCATGCTTGCATGCAGAGCACGGTAGGATTTTTTTAGGATCTATGTCAATAGTTCTAATTTTAGCTTTCTCATCTCTCCAGTTACTTTTTGAAATAGTCCCTGTCTCCTTGTCTTTGGGAATGTGAGACTCCCACCCAGGGAGGCCGTGATATTTAACTGCTGCAATGCCGCTGATGGCACCTAGGCAGAAGTCCCGAAGGACACCTGTTGCCCATTCACAGATCTTTTCTTTTTTCTCTAGCACATACTCTGCCTGGCTTTTTACCTGAAACGAGCCCCACTAATGATTCAAAAGGCACACATAATTAAAAGTGGGGCTTTAAACTACGTGAAAGAAGTAAAGAGAAGCTGCCATTCTGTGGTTTCTCTCTTGTTTGTGGATTGGCCATTAGCCTGAGAGGCAGCCCCAAGGGACTAGACTGCAGAAAAGGAATCCAGAAACTTTCAGCGGCCATTCCAAAGCAGGTAGTAGGAGGCAGCAATGCCAATTTTTCCCTTCCTCATGCATTTCTACAATTATCACCCATGTGAAACAATCAGGTTTTCCTTGAATCCTCAGGTACTGATGCCACTAAAACAAACTGGACAAACCTCAACACAGGCACACTAGGAAATTTCTTTTTAGATCATTAGAAACTGAAAAATCTAGATATGCTTCCTGTTTCAAAATGTGTGTTTTTTTCTTTTTGCCATTAGTCTCTTTCACATATTATAATAAATTGGGTTTAGATACTCTACAAACAAGGCTATTATGTAAGATTTATTATACTATCATTCTAATTGTTTAAATCTGTAAAGTTTAAAATTAGATATTTACACATTGTATTTAAAGGCTTTTCTTTCATTTCAAAATATTTTCAACTCTTCCTGCACTATTTAAAATTGAATTTGTTTAACTTCTTTCTTTCTTCTGGCATTTAAAGGAGAAATATTTGCTATGTATCAAGATAAAGGTTTCCATGTAAATCATTCTTTATTTGCAAGCCTACAAATAATTTAAAATGAGGTGAAATGGGTACTTTTAACTATGGACGTTGATTCACATTAGCGTGAAAAGCAAACGGATGATGCAAATATAACAAAACCCTCAATAACATGAACGTGAGGGAGGCACCTAAGGCAATAGCATGGACCACTCAGTGTCAGCCTTTTAAAATAAGGCCATCAGTTGATTGATTCAACAAACAATGTTTCCTTAGAATCTGCTGTTTGTTAGTTGCTCTAAGGCTGAGCTTTTCCAACTGGGATATGCATACTGTGGGATTATGACACTGTATACTCTGGTGATATACTGAGGCATAAAATAAACATGGTGCACATTCACATGAAATATAACTAAGATTCTAAAATATTAATCTAAAAGACTACTGAGATTATTCTAATCTAATCTATTAAATGCTAGAAGATCTGGGTTCAGTTCTAGTTCTTCTATTCTATGGATGAAACTTGCAAAAATTTCTTCTCCTCTCTGAAGCTCAATGTACTAAATCTCTCTCTTTCTCGCTTTTTTTAAACTCAGTTTGCCCATTATTTTCTTATTACAAAGAAATTGTTATTTTAAGCTTGTTTGTATTCTTCCTTGATTCTCTTTAGGCTTACCTTCTACAGAAAATAAAACAGGGTGATCATAATTATCACATCAAATTTTAAGGACTCAGTGTGGGTTTGAGCTAGCTTTTTAGTGCTGTGAATTGTGCAACTGAAGTTGTTGAGTTTGTAAGTCTATTGGGCAATTAATTAAATTCTGAGTGAGAAAGCACTAAGACAGAGGAAAAAGTCTACTTGGCTAAAGTTTGTATATAGCATGATTGCGATCACATAGGTCACAGCTATTATGTCTGAATTGATGGACGGCTGCAGTGGCCTTGTGGAAAAGACCCGGTCTTGGGAATTCAGAGACCTGGATTTGAATCCTAATTCCCACCCCATCTTCAGTTTGAGCTGGTCACTTTCTTTCAGTGGCCTTGTTCTTTATCTGCAAACAAGAGTGGATTAGAGGCAAGATTCTTTTCACTTCTGGGATTGAAAGAACCAGCATTTGTGAAGTGTTTATATAGGAACTACAGTGGATACATGCTGTCTAAAGATTTATGATTGGTGGCCGGGTGCGGCGGCTCACACCTGTAATCCCAGCACTTTGGGAGACCAAGGTGGGAGGATCACAAGGTCAGCAGTTTGAGACCAGCCTGACCAACATGGGGAAACTCCGTCTCTACTAAAAATACAAAAAATAGCCGGTGTGGTGCTGCGTTCCTGTAATTCCAGCTACTCAGGTGGCTGAGGCAAGATAATCGCTTGAACCCGGCAGGTGGAGGTTGCAGTGAGCCGAGATTGCGCCACTGCACTCCAGCCTGGGCGACAGAGTGAGGCTATCTCAAAAAAAAAATATTTATGATTGGCTGCTTGTTCTATCTCTTTTGGCGAACTTGATGATATTTTTGCTTAGCAGCTTGTACATTATGTTTTTATAACGTCTTTTTTTCACCCTCATATGTGTCCTCTTTACAATTAAGATGAGTTTATTTATACATCAGTCATATGTGAAATTGATTCAGTGGATATTGTTTTCTTCTCTCTGCCAGCCCTAACCAGCACCTTCTTGCTAAAAAAAAAAAAAAAAAAAAAAAAAGAAAAGAAAAATGAAAGAAAGACTAACAGAATAATGACAAGCAATCCAAGTGCTTGTTTTACTGACAGTATTGATAGGAAATTTGATTTTCTTTAGTCCTCAATCATTAGTAATACGTTATTCAAAAACAATTGCACTCAGTCCTTCATTGCCTTCAAACAATTTAAAAACCAATAATTATGTCTTCCAAAGTTTGATTGGCTACTGATCATTTTTTAGACAGAAGTATTTTTTGCTACCAGATTAAAGTTATCCAAGGTTAAGGGTTTCATGGTTAATAAACTAAATTTTTTAATTATGCAAAGAATAAAAGAAAGGGAAATAATTTAACAGCCATTAACATGTTTATGAACATGAGTTGTAATCACAAGGGTTTATGACATAATGGTAATTATAAAAACAGTACAAGTGAATATATGCACTGATTATAATGTAAAATTTGGTCACTGACAAATAGTAGATTGTAATATGCAAAAGGTGGCAATATTTGGATAATGATGATTGAATTATGAGTGGACTTTTATTCTTTTTCAAATATTTTATCAATATTACATTACAGTTTTTTTTCCCGTAAGGCAGTTGTTTTTTTCTATGCTTTATTGGAAAAAAATTGTAATAGATGTTGGGCTCAGTTATAAACTTAAACAAATCCAGATAAACTTAAAAATGCTCTTCATTCGCCGGGTGCGGTGGTTCAAGCCTGTAATCCCAGCACTTTGGGAGGCCGAGGCGGGCGGATCACGAGGTCAAGAGATCGAGACCATCCTGGCCAACATGGTGAAACCCCGTCTCTACTGAAAATACAAAAAAATTAGCTGGGCGTGGTGGCGTGTGTCTGTAGTCCCAGCTACCCGGAGGCTGAGGCAGGAGAATTGCTTGAACCCGGGAGGCAGAGGTTGCAGTGAGCCGAGATCGCGCCTCTGAACTCCAGCCTGGCGCATGGCGAAAGAGCGAGACGCTTTATAAAAAAAAAAAAAAAAAAAAAAAGTGCTCTTCATTCTTCAAGCTTTATTCATGTCAAACATTGAAAGGACATTTGAAAATACAACTGAGTCTTTTGAAATAATGCTTATGCAGCTTTTACTATGTTTAGGCACTGTGCTTTACATATATTGACTCACTTAAGCCTCATAAAAACCCAATGAGGCAGGCACCATTGTCATCCCTATTTTAGGGATTAGAAAAGTCAGAGATGTTAAGTAATTTGCCCAGGTCACACAGCTAGTAAGTTGCAGACTGGCTTCAGAGTCTATGAGCTTAACCACTACTTAACACTTAAGGCATACTTTAGTCTTATAAGCTAATCAACCTTCTTTTGTTACTGAAAAACTAGTCCCACTGTATATGCACGGATTTTATTAACCTTCAGAATACCCAATCTCTGTAGGCTTAGTCCTACTCAAGCCCTGGGCCAATGAGATACAGGCTTGAGGAATCACTGGGACTTCCTGCCTATTATCAGGTGGGTTGAAGAAAGAATCCATGGCTCTTCTGTACCTTAAGCTGGCTTCCACCCCCAAGGACTTAATTAAGCATCGGTTTCCAGCTTCTTTTTCTAACCCTCACAGTGAATAACTGTTCTGCTTATCTAGGAAGCTCAGTGGTGTGGTAGAAAGATCCTAAGACTTGAAATCAAACACACAACTAAAAATTTTAGTCTCTGTAACTTGGGTAAGATGTATTTCTGTGTCCTTCTTCCTAATTTGTATAATGACTCTCTTTCAAGATTAATGAGACAAATGAGGAAAATATATATTAAGAACCAAACCTAAAATTAGTACTCAATAATTACAGCTGCTACTATTGTTATTCTTGTTGTTAGCATTTGACCCTTAGGCTTACCACTTCCTCTGCTTCTGTATGGGGCTGAATTCTTGTCTTAAAATCTTTAAGATTCCTCTTCATCTTGCCTGGTTTTATTTCAATCATTTTTATCTGTTTGGAACATAGAATGCCATGCAGCTGTGGTATGCAGTTCAAAACAATGTAGTTAAGAAATACTCATTTTAAATTATGCTATAAAAACTGAATGGCAGTGATATCAATTGATTATATTGATTTTTAAAATCATATTTTTTTCCCATTGTCTAGCTTAAAATGAAGTTTAATTTCTTCAGAACAAAGAACTTGACTATTTTAACAGGGATGTTGACGTCATTGTTTGGGTCCAGGGAACATTGCATTGTTCATGTCAGAAGAGTGAAGACAACTTTCTGACCAGTTTTCCAACTTAAATGTGTACCAAAACACAGATCACTGGGCCCCACCCCTGGAGTTTCTGATTCAGTGAGCCTGGGGTGAACCTGAGAGTTTGCTTTTCTACAAGTTCCCAGAAGGTGCTGATGCTGCTAGCCTAGATCTTTGAGAGCCCCTGGTGTAGACAATTTAGTCTAAGATTCTCTTGCACTAGGGAATTTAATCTAGAAATAGATGTATATTTTGCTAATAATTCAGAAATACCAGAATAAGGGATCAGGGATAGCATTCTCATGAGGGAATTCTGTAGCTTAAAAGAGTAAATGAGATCACATATAAACAATTACCCCAGCATTACCCGAAACCACACTGGTTAATTAATGAATACAAAGATCGATGCTTGGATGTATCCATTTATCTGTGCCATGCACATTGCTTGTCACTTGGGCTAGACATGAAAAACCACACAGTTTTTGACCTCAAGAACACCTCACAAATTAGCTTTTGAAGATATGCATAAACAGAAACCTAGGAAGAACTGACAGCTGGCAATCCATGTGAAAGTTTAGATTAAACTTACTTTGACCATCATATTGTCTGTGTGGATTGCTCTGGCTAGGTGTTACAGGCCAGGAACCAATGACTAAGATAAGGTTTAAACTATCCCCTATTACACTAGATATCTAAATATAATCTTCTGGGAATATAGAGAGGAATGCCAAATCTAGGAAGGAGTTGTTATTTGAACTCACTGTTGCAGAAGGGATAACACAAAAACATTGGAAAATCATTTTAGGCTGATGAAATATTATATGCAAAGGTAGAGAGACATTATATACATGTAGTAGCTAGGAAAAGATTAATGGATTGGTTAGTTCATTCATCTAGTGTGCATTTATTGTGCTAAACACTTTTTAGGTGCTGAATATAGTATTGACACTCTTTCGTCATGAACCCTGTAGGATTGGGGACGGGATATAATAGATAATGGATCATATAAGAAAGGAAGAAAGGTTGGAGGCAAATTGTGGAAGCCTGTTACAAATTATGTAATGTAGGTGATGATTTCATTTACATTTCAAAAACATTGACTACTCTAATCATCTTTAAAAAAATTGATTCCTAGGGCTTTTAGAATACAATTCTACTTTACAAAGCTTTATTATTCACTAGCTTTTCAAGAACACGTCTACTGTGCAAAGCAAGACACACTTACAAGTACACTGTCAGGTCCAGAAGAAACGCTGTGACCCGGTATTTCACTCTGATTTTTGCCAACCTCTGCTGCTAACACAATCCTCTTGCTCAATGGAACAATAAGTTTCATTTCTGTTTACTTTCGGCTCTCAACTTTCTAAAATTCTAGCATTGAAACTTATAGACTAGTATTCTAGGAGAAAGGTCCTTTTGAAAAGAACCTTTTAAAAAGTGTCAGGCTTAAAAATTATTTTCTTAAGATATGTAAATTATTAAGTCTCATAATTATAACAGTAAAAACTACACAAGTACTAATATACATGCATTTTACAACTGTGTTAGATGAATTTTCTCAAACTCTTCTATGCTTAAATACATGAAGACTCACATCAGAAATACGTTTGTTTCCAAACTCACCCATCACTCTTTCAGTGGAATATTTTTGATATTCTGATGGCCTTTCTTTAGAGAAGGCAGAGATGCTAAAAGAACAGTTTCTGAATCCAATTTTGGTCTTGAATTTTGTTTGCCTAATTCCTAGCTGAAGACATTGGGCAAGGGCCTTAATCTCCATAATCCTGAATTTCCTTATCTACATAATGGAGGTAATAATAGTAGCTATTTATAGAGTTGTTTTGACTATTAAATGCGATAATATAAGTATTTACCACACTACCTGGCATTTAATAAGCATTCAGTACAATGTAGATATTATTATTTTAAATATCTCCAAACTGCCTCATTATAGCTTCTGGTACAAAATCATAGCCATGGGATTTGGCTGAGTCTGATGGATTCAGGTTTGCTTAATTGTTTAAATGAAACACTACACTTCCAATGTGTGCCTTTAGTTGTAGTTCAGTGTAGTGCTGAAAAGTATGGCAGCTCCACAAAGATTTTCCTTTTGAATCAAACTCTTAAAACTGTTCCAGTAAGGGCTGGGGGCGGTGACTCTCCTGTAATCCCAGCACTTTGAAAGGCCAAGGTGGGTGGATCACAACGTCAGGAGATCAAGACCACCTTGGTGAAACCCTGTCTCTACTAAAAATACAAAAATTAGCTGGGCGTGGCAGCGCATGCTTGTAATCCCAGCTACTTGGGAGGCTGAGGCAGGAGAATCTCTTCCCCAGAGGCCGAGGTTGCAGTGAGCCTAGATTGCGCCACTGCACTCCAGCCTGGTGACAGAGCTAGATAGACTCCGTCTCAAAAACAAACGAACAAAAAACTGTTCCAGGAAGACACATCATACCAAACTGGATCATCATGATCAGTGGTTGAAATCCAGAAAGCACCTTGTATAGGGTAGGTCTCAGCTTGAGTGGTAAAATGTTTATGAACAAGATTTTGAAGATGAAGGTCAGCAGATGATTTTCATCTAATAACCATAAGGTGCAGTTAGACAGGTGGCGACAACAGCCTTGTCTTTTCTCTAAGCAACCTCTTTTAATCTCAGCTGACACCAGTGAATCGTGTCTTAGTAAAGATGGGAGGATGTTGGGGAACACACTGCAATCTCCTCTGATACTCAATTCCATCAGAAATGCTTTTAGAGCAAAAGCAGTATAAAAACAATCTCTCATGCATAAAATTTGAGGTGATTTCTTCTTTCTTTTTCTGTTTTATGTGCTGTTTTTGTCACAGTTATAGAAAGTATATTGTGAAATATAGTAGTTTCTTGTCCCCTCTCCCATTTTTATTTCTACAATCACTTTCAACTCTTGTTGATATTTACCTTCCTGTGCTAAACAATATTCTCTTCTTACTACCTCTTAATTTCTCAGCTCTTTTTATTGATGGAAGGAAATAGCTTTCAATTCTCTCCTTTTCACATTCTTACCACAACATGCATCTTTTCCATCTCACCATCTTTCCAAGGCTGTTACATTGTTATTTTTGTTAGATCAGTATTTAGTAGTTGCATGATTATGATTATGTAAATACTTTCATGACTAAGACAAATTAAGCTATGATTTCTCCTCCTTTTGTCATAAGATTTTGTTTTTTTCTGTGGTTGATAACTGTCTTGTTTTTATGTGCCTAGCTTTCTACATACTTTGTACTATATTTAAATCCAAGTCCCTGCCAGTTGTCTGAATCGCATCTCAAGGCACTCAGATGCACAGATATTCTATCAATTTCATCTTGAAGTAATAGTCCTCAGAACCTGATGACTGGGTGCTATGTGCACACTTTTCTCTGTGCATTGCTTTGGTCCAGAGATCTCCTTTTCCATCACCCTAGAAAATTTCTGCAGGTGTTTGCTTTGATCCCTTGTTCTCATGTATCCTCTGTATTATTCTTTCTTAGTTCACTCTTTTATTTTAGTGGAATACATTCTCCAATAGCTTCCTAAAAAAAGGATACATAGTAAAATTTCTGGGCCTTTTCATTCTGGAAAATATCTGCATTTTTCCTCATATTTGAACAATAATTTGGTTAGGTATAGAATTCTAGGTTTAAAATAATTTTTTTTCAGAATTTAAATTACACCATTACAACATCTTTTTTCTGCCAGTTTTGTTGTTCTGGTTTGATGTCATTCTATTATTCTAATTTCTTATTTTTTATACATGCCTGCCTGATATTTTTTTCTCTCTGAAAACTTGTAGTGTCTATTCTTTTTTCTCAGTGTTTTGAAAATTGATAGTAAGTTGCCTTCTTACAGTTTTATTTTCACTCATTATGCTGTGTATTTACTGTGGAAACTATTCTTTAATACTAGAATTTTTTTCTTTAATCTCTAGAAAATTGAAAATAATTTAGTTCTTTAGATTATTTTCTTAATGATCTCCTACTCTATGCTTTTTTCTTGTTATTGTTGTTTTGTTCTGCTATTCTGGAAATCTTACTTAAATGTTTATATCTTGGATAATTTTTCATAGGTTTCTATTTTTCATGTTTTATTTCCTATTCTCTACCTCTTTTGTCTTTTCTCTATCTTCTAGATTATAAGCTCAAGTCTATCTTTTAATCTTTTTCTTAGATTTTTGTCTTTAATTTCTGGTATCAGATTTTTAATTTTCAAGAGGCTTCTCAGTTTTCTTTGATTGTTTCACTTTATGTTATGCCATCTTATTTCACAGATGTGATAGTTTCTAATACTTTGCTGAGAATATTTATGATTTATGTTTTTAGAGAAGTTTAAATCTCCCTCCATAACCTCTGTTTCCAGTAAGCTTTTTATTTGTTTTTATTTGTATCTTTCATGTTAGAGATTTTCTGGAGATGTTTTTATATTTGGTTGCCTGTTCATATTTAAAAGTGGGTGTAGGGGGCTAAAAAGGTGACTGGAAGCTCTACGTACATGGGTGGGGCTTGTTGTCAATGATCTTAGTTGTAGAGTGATGTTGGTGGGTTTTTCATTGTGGGGCTCCTGAGGTCCATATCTTTAGGTCTTTACCCCTTATGTTTATAAGATTCCTCAAACAGACTCTTCCATTCTTCTGTCTGAATAGGAAAGACCTGGTTGTGAAGGTCCTGTGGGTTTTGGCAATATGTATAAATGCTCACTTAATCTCCTAATTTTCAGTGTGGTACTCTGCCGACTATGCAGAGAGTTTCTGTTCTATTCACTACAAAGAATAAATATCTATTCTTCTGCTGAGATTGCAGAGGGCAGTTGCCTAGATACTTGCTGTTTGGGAGAGGATTTGAGGTTTTAACACTGTCCTAAAAAGAAAGTTTCCACCATTTTTACATAATTTACCATTTTCTCCTTCTCCTCACTTCTAGACAAACGTGGCACTACCACTGTCTAAACATTTGAAGATTTTTGCAATCTAAGTTAGGTTGCCTATTGGCTTTCTCCATTGCTGACTTAGGATTCAGCTTTCTCAGATATATCTTCACCAGCTGGTTTTACAGTTCTAAATTTCTGTTGTTGTCTTCTGTCTTGTTCCATCTTTAAAGATTTATGCAAAACATATAAACACACACACACACATCCATTTCTTGTACTTTTAATTATGTTTCTAGTAGGAATTAAAGTAAAAGGCAGTATTCAATATTTTATCCTTACTTGGAAGTCTCTTTACATCCCCAAAATACTAAATTACCCCATGGAAAGATACTTTCAACTCAGAAGTGCTTGATGTAGCATTTTGGGGGGTTCTCAGCAGTACCCTGGCCAGCTCCCTTAGTTTATCCAATATACTATACGTTGTCAGACATAAGGGTCACTAAGATATTCTTTCCTTGAGAAAACACCATGCAAATAGTTTTAAAAAGTTACTGGCTTAAGAAAATTACCAAGATCATCTCCAGACAGGTTTTTAAAGTTACCTTTGACATTCGCATTCATCTGTTCTTCTACTTGTCAAGCATACATTGGACACATACCCCAAGTCATGCATATTGCCATGCATTGGCAAAACAGGATAATGAATAAGAGACACTTTCTGACCTCATGAATCTTCCATGCTATCATGGAAGACAGACACCAATGTTCAAGATGTAATATGGTAAATGCCATAATAGAGATATTAACAAGTGCTAGAGGCTATACTAGGTGGGAGTGATTAAGTCTGTCTTCAAAATTCATGATTGGAAATGTGTCTTAACTCTCACTATTCAAGCAATAATTTTCCAGAACAATCCCCTTGCCAATTTGTATCTGGCAAACTTAATAATTTCCCAGCACCATAAATGGAGTCTGAACTTGATCAGAAGAGAATTTGGAAGTCATTTTCAGCTTCCTCATTTTATCTGTAAAAACTAAAGCTCAGAGAAAAACTGGCTCAATCCTGGTGAAGTCAAGACTGAAACTTAGGTTTCTTGAGTCTCACAGTAATATACTTTCCGCCAAATTATATTGAGCCCCCACCCAAAAGCCCAATTATTTTTTGGTATGAGTGAAATTTTAATCAGTGGCTCTGAGTCTCAGAGATCTGGAAGTACTGATTTTAAAAACCTCTAAGAAGTTCTTTAAAGCAGTAAGTTAAATGAAGGAACTGTATTTTGGATACAGATACAAGACTCCAAGCCCTTTCATGTAATGCCATAAAGAGAGAATGGCTTGGAGTTCTCATTGCTTCTTTTGAAAGCAGGGTTACCATTCTTAAACTAGAAGAACAAGGCTCTTTTTATTTGTACAGGTTAGTATTGATTGATTTTAAAATCAGCCAGCAAATTCAGGGTACAATTGCCCAGATGAAGCTTTGGTATGTCATTTTGCAATATATTTTTGAGACATTTCTGTGTTTACATTGTCTTGAAAACACACAACAGATGTATAAACATATAATATAAACATTTTGGAGAGGCAGACCATGTTGTCTTCAGTGAACACTTGAGAAGGTAATGTATTCTGTTAAATATATGGTTTCATGACTTAACTAATGATTAGCAAATGCTCTATTATGGGGAAGCCAAGAACTATAAAAATATATTGTTCAATTGTCAGTTCTTCCGTAATATAATATTAGCAATAATTACATCACTCATTAAATGCAAAATACAACTTGAAAGTTATATTATCTTCCCAAAGTATATTAACTTTTATTTTCACAGATGCTTAGATTGTAATTTTCTCAATACAGTTTTTCTTGATGCTCTTCTGCTAAGAAGTCCTTCTTTCCCTGGTCCTTCAAATCTCTCCTGTAGTGTTGATATCTTTCTATGCTATACCATAGTTCCTTGGGTCATAGTTTGTTTTCTAGGTTGTGAATTTCATGAAGGCAAGAGCTATGTCTTCTTTGTAATTTCAGTGGCTTGGCACATGTTAAGTATACAATAGAAGGTAAACTGAGTGAATACTGTAAAGCCCTCAATATATTAACATAACATCTTTGTTTATTTAATTTTTATGGCACTTTTCATTATATCCAAGGCAAAAAGTAGCGAAAGTCTCAGGGATGATATACATGTAGCACATATGCTTCAGGTTTTTCTTCTTTCACTTTTGAAATATCTCTCATCTCTCACCCCAGGCTGTTAGATCCCTTTGAATAATGGATCCTATTCTTTATGACTTAACTTCCTGTTGTCCATGGAAGAGAATTATTAATCTTCATCCCTGGAAAATCTGACTAGGCACAAAGACTTTTTCATCTACCTTGGTGGAAGCAATTCCTGTGCTGTTTCTAAAAATGAGAAACAAAACATTCTCTGTTGTTCTCATTCTTGAACAATGAGGAACAGCATGATTCTTCATTATTATTTATGCATCTGTGTTGTGACCAGTCTTCTGGCTCTCTTTCTTCTTTACAGACTGGATGTGCCATTCTCTGTCAGCTCCCATGAAGCCAACTCTGACCATCACCTTGTATTCTAAGTACAGCCTTGTCTTTAGTTACACCCCTGGCATTAGTGACTGAGATTGTACTTCTCAGGATCTTTTGTGAGTCCCAACAAAGAGGCTTCTGCATCAGTTCAAAGGGTGGCATTTCTGGAGCTACAACTATTATAACCTCTGTTGTTTAAGATAACCTGGGATTTCTGCTTCCTGAGGCCTGAGATTAGAGGTGTTTCAGTTTCCTCAATTCAAAAGTGGAAACTGAAATGAATGGGCAATGAAGGCCTTTCTTGTCCTTGATGTGTGAATCCCTTTTCTGGACATGCATATCAGTGACTGTCTTGTCTTTTCCCTCAACAATTCATCTGTTATTTTTGCATGGGTTATTTATCTGATTAGTGTTAACATTCTTTAGAAATAATCTTCTATGTTACTAAACACTTCCCAAATTTACTGGTGAAGTCCCCTTAGAATCTTGGCTTCATAGGAGGCACATAAGGGTTATAGTGACTAATTCTTTTTCTTTGATTCTATCTCTATAACAAAAATCGCTGTGGATTTATGTAAAGAGAACAAGATGTGTTGTAAAAAATCAGGGTTCAAGTTTAGTTCTGTGACCTTGGATGTTTCATTTTATCTTTCTAGACCTTAGTGGTTTGTAAGTGGAGGTAAATATCTTGCATCTGGGGTTCTTGAGGCAGGGATTCAAGGAGATAAAGTATTTGGGAAGTGCTTTGTAAACAATATTGTACTATATGACAAGCAGGTTGTTATTAATAGAGTCCTGACTATTCCCAATTGTTTCTGCTTGGTCAGTTAGTTCTATATGAATAAATTGGAGAGGACAGGGAGGAAGGAAATGGCACCGGGCTGGGAGTCGGGTGATCTGGAATCCATCCGGGTGCTGTTCGGCAGTCAGTCGGTGACTTGATGTGACCTTGGCAAAGTCGCTTCACCTCATGTGCTTCTGTTACGTCATTGGTAATATGAGGTGGGTGAAAGAAAAGATGATCCAGAGACTTTCTTCCAGTTTATAAAGACATGTGACTTTTAGCCTTTAAATTATGAGAATATTATTTATTTAAGGATATCATTGAGCTTAGATTATTAAATCAGAAGTCTCACCAATTGTGGGTCCAAATGATATACATATTTTGAATATATAATTTTAAGGGATTATTTTGAAGAAAATGCCAAAACTTCACCTTTTAACCACTGAAAAGGAACTAATTGAATCTCCTATTCACTACATTTTTCTATTGTATTTGGGAGGAATGTGTGTATTTAAAGGGAGGCTAAAGATTAACAGATGAAATTCTGTGTGAGAAAGCAATTACGTCTATAGCACCTAAAGCACATTTTGTTGTGACATATTCTCTAATAAATTTAAATTTGTATGTTTTCCTTCATTAAACCAAAAAATGAATAATTGTTAAGAATCAGGCACTATGCTAATCACTGTAGAAGCAAAATTAAGAGAATTCCTATTATAAGACATGGTTGATCTAGTATAGAAAACAGCATGCCCTAAAAATATACAGGGATACCTTGTGTAATTGTACTTTGCAAATGTCACATTTTGGTAATTCTTGCAATTTTTTTTTTTTTTTTTTTTGGCGGTCAGATCTCACTCTTGTGCCCGGCTGGAGTGCAGTGATGTGATCTCATCTCACTTCAACCTCCACCTCCCGGGTTCAAGTGATTCTCTTGCCTCAGCCTCCCAAGTAGCTGGGACTACAGGCATGTGACACCACACCCTGCTAATTTTTGTGTTTTTAGTAGAGATGGGGTTTCACCACATTGGCAATGGTCTTGATCTCTTGACCTCGTGATCAGCCTGCCATGGCCTCCCAAAGTGCTGGGATTACAGGCATAAGCCACTGCGCCTGGCCTCTTGCAATCTTTTAAGTCATTCTATTATTATAACTTTCATGGTGATCTGTAATATTTGATGTTATTATTGCAATTGTTTTGGGAGTGCCACAAGCCATGCCCACATAAGACAACAACTTAATCAATAAATGTTGTATATGTTCTGACTGGTGAAGGAAAAGAAACAAATTTAAATTTACCGGACAATATATCACACCAAAATCTGTTTTCAGTGTTGTAGACATAATTGACTTCTCAAACAGAATTTCACCTGTTAATTCTTGTGTGTGTTCTGACTGACTGGCTCTTCTCTGGTATTTCTCCCTGTTCTCAAGCCTATTACCCAAGACACAGACCTACTGAAATTAAGCCAATTTGTCACCCAAAAATGGCCTCTTAAATGTTCAAGTGAAAGGAAGAGTCGCATGTCTCTCACTTAAAATCAAAAGTTAGTAATAATAAAGCTTAGTGAGGAAGGCATATTGGAGGCTGAAATACACTCAAAGCTGGGCCACTTGCTCTAAACAGTTAGCCAAGTGGTATATATAAAGGAAAAGTTATTGAAGGAAATTAAAAGTGCTACTCCAGTGAACACAGGAATGATAAGGAAACAAAACAACCTCATTGCTGATGAGAAAATTGTAGTGATCTGGATAGAAGATCAAATCAGTCACAACATTTCCTTAAACCAAAGCCTAATACAGAGCAAGGCTCTCTCTTCAATCCTATGAAGGCCGAGAGAGATAAGGAAGCTGCACAATAAAAGTTAGAAAATAGCAGAGAGTAGTTCATGAGGTTTAAGGAAAGAAGCCATCTCTGTAACATAATGTACAAGGAAAAGCTGCAAGTGCTAATGTAGAAGCTGCAGCAAGTTATCCAACAATATCTAGCTAATTGACAAAGGCAGATACATTAAACAACAGATTTTTAATGGAGATTAAATAGTCTTCCATTGAAGAAAATACCAACTTCAACTTTCATAGTGAGAAAGAAGTCAATGTCTGGCTTCAAAGCTTCAAAGGACAGGCTCACTTCTTTCTGGTAGGGGCTAACGTACCTGGTGACTTTAAATAGAAGCCAATGCTCATTCACCATTCTGAAAATAATAGGGCCCTTAAGAATTATGTTAAATATACTCTGCCTGTGTTCTATAAATGGAACAACAAATCCTTGATGAAAGCCCATTTGTTTATAGCATAGCTTACTGAATATTTTAAGCCCACTGTTGAGACCTACTGCCCAGAAAAAGAAAGATTTCTTTTAAAATATTACTGCACATTTACAATATACCTGGTCATCCAAGAGTTCTCATGGAGAAATACAAGGAGATTAATGCTGTTTTCATGCCTGCTAACACAACAGCCATTCTTCAGCCACGTATCAAACAGTTATGATCCATGAATGATCAACAGCCATTCTATAGCTATGGATCAAGGAGTATTTTTGACTTTCAAGACATATTATTTAAGAATATATTTCATAAGGCCTAGTTGCTGTAGATAGTGATTCCTCTGATGCATCTAGGCAAAGTAAATTGAACATTTTCTGGAAAGGATTCATGATTCGAAATGATATTAAGAATATTTATGATTCATAAGAGTAGGCCAATATATCTACATTAACAGTAGTTTGGAAGAAGTTGTTTACAATCCTCATGAATAACTTTGAAGGTTTCAAGACTTTGGCTTATGTCTATAATACCAGTGCTTTGGGAGGAAGAGACAAGAGGATTGCTTCAGTCCAGGAGTTTGAGACCAGCCTGGGCAACATAGTGAGATCCTGTGTTTTTTTAAAAAAATTAGCTGGGTACGGTCATGCACTCCTGTAGGAGGAACTGTCAAACTATTACAAAATCATGAGATCTCCTGAGAACTCTCTCACTCTAACAATAACAGCATGGGGGGAAAACTGCCCCAATGATCCAATCATATTCCACTAAGTCTCTCCCCTGACATGTGGGAATTATGAGGATTAAAATTACAGATGAGATTTGGGTGGGGACACGGAACCAAACCATTTCACAAGGTTTGAGAGGATTTATTCCAGTTTTGAAAGAAGTTCTGCTGTGGGTAAAATGCTAACAGTATCACATTCTATAAAAAAAACTTTTGTGAAAGGGAGAGTCAATCAATGTGACAAACTTGAGTGTTGTCTTATTTTAAGGAATTGTCACAGCCATCCTAATCTTTAGCAACCACCATCATGATCAACCAGCAGCCATGAACATCAAGGCCAGATTCTTCACCAGCAAAAAGATTATGAATTGCTAAAGGCTCAGATGATTGTTAGCAATTTTTTAGTAATGATGTATTTTCAAATTAGGGTGTGTACATTATTTTTTAGACATAATGCTCTTACACACTTAATAGACTGTAGTATTCATGTAAATATAACTTTTTTATGTACCGGGAGCCAAAAAACTTCTGTCACTTGCTTTATTGCAATATTCACTTTATTGTGGTGGTTTGGAACCCAACCCACTATATCTGTAAGGTATACTTGTATGAGGAAGATAAAACAAAATTCCAAAATTATAGAATAAGAGATTAATTTTTCTGAAAAGATAGAGGGAATATAAAAAACAGCATGTTTCAAATGCTTTATAGATAATAAGTGTTTCTTATATTCTATTTAAATATTACACAGACTTTGTCAGGTATAGAACAAAATGCCATCTTTTGGAAATCAGTTTAAAAGCTCTTGCAACTCTCAAAGCCTGAGCAATGTGGAGAAAATATTAATAATGTATATTGTTATTTAAATAATTATTAAATAATAATTAAGCTATATGTAATCAATTTTTTCAAATTTTGAAATTTTTGCCTAAAATGACTTAGTTTTTCTTTCTTTTCTTCTTTTTTTTTTTTTTTGGCAGAGTCTTGTTCTGTTGCCCAGGCTAGAGTGCAGTGGCATGATCTTGGCTCACTGCAAACTCCTTCTCCAGGGTTCAAGTTATCCTACCACCTCAGCCTCCTGGGTAGCTAGGACCACAGGTGCCTGCCACTGTGCTTGGCTAATTTTTGTATTTTTTTTTTTTAAAGCTGGGATTTCGCCATGTTGCCCAGGCTGGTCTTAAACTCCTGAACTCAAGCAATCTACCTGCCTCATTCTCCCAAAGTGCTGGGATTACAGGCATGATCCACTGTGCCTGGCCTTGGACTGGCCTTTTTACATGTAGGCATGAATATTACCCTATTAGTCATTCTCTTTTTAAGTAAGAAGGCTATAAGAAAGTTTTCAACTTATATAATGTAGGTATTTAATTCTATGTATATTTTCAAGGTGAATCTCTCTAATACAACACATCGGTTTGTGATCACAAAAGTAGGAGAAATCTTAGTTCCATTACCTACCTTTAGCATTATTCACAGTAGACAAGATATGGAAACAACCTAAGTGCCCGTAGAAAGATAACTGGATAAAGAAACTGTGGTATATATATAATAAAGTACTATTCAGCCTTTAATAAAGGAGAGCCTGCCATTTGTGACAACATGGATGAACTTGGAGGTCATCCCGTTAAGTGAAATAAGCCAGACACAGAAAGGAAAATGTTGCATGATCTCACTTATATGTGAAATATTTTTTAAAAAGTCAAATATATAGAAACACAGAGTAGAATGGTGGTTACCAGGTTACCTGAGTTGTGGTGGGACGTGCTAAGGGAGGGAGGGTAAAAAAGTTTCAGCTGTATAGGATGAAACAGTCTGAAGATCTAATGTACAGAATGAGGACAATTGTTAATAACATTGGATTGTTATTGTATTGTATATAAATACTGGAAATTTACTCAGAGTAGATTGTAGGTGCTCTTACAAAAAAGTGCTAACTATCTGAGATGATGGAAATGGTAATTGGCTTGACTGTAGCAATCATTTTACTCTTTATATAGCAAAACATCATATTGAATACTTTAAATATATAATTTTAAAAATCGTCTAACTTTACAGATAATGAATATAATGTGCCCTTTTTCATAAAATAAAGTTATTTTTACAGAAGACATGTCTTGCTCAATCACAAAATCAGGACTATAATTATAGTCTCTGAGATCAGTTTTCTTGCCACTATACCACAGCCAGAGTAAAGATCACAACAAGTAGAACTTCATTTGATATGGGAGGTGCCTAACATTCTCCTGGTTGCTGCTTTTCTGTCAGCAAGATATTTTTACATGAATTATTTTAAAAATAAGTAATGTTGTGTTTAAAATTACTACTGCTTGTTGATGAAAAGAGTCAAACTCTGTAAAATATTTGATGAGATTTATTCTGAGCCAAATATGAGGACTATAACCTATGACATAGCCCCAGGAGATAACAAAAACATGTGCCCAGAGTGGTCGGGCTACAGCTTGGTTTTATACATTTTAGGGAGACATGTCATCCGTCAATACATGTAAGATGTATATTGGTTCCATCTGGAAAGGCAGGACAACCCAAAGGTGCAAGGCTCCCAGGTCACAGGTGGATTCAAAGATTTTCTGATTTGACAATTGGTTGAAACACTTATTATCTAAAGATCTGGAATCAATAGAAAGAAATGTCTGGGTTAAGATAAAGCGTTGTGCACACCAAGGTTTTATCATGCAAATGAAAGCTCCAGGTACCAGGCTTCCGAGTTTTTATCAGACCTAAAAAGGTGCCAGACTCCTCTTAGTTAATTATCTCCTGGATCAGGGAAAAGATCTGGAAAGGGAGGAGGAGTCTCTACATAATGTAGATTTTCTTACAAGAGACAGCTTTACAGAGCCATTTGAAAGTATGTCAAATAAATATATTTTGGAGCAAAATACTTGTTTCTTTCAGGTCCTGCTACCAGTCATGTTGGAATCCTATTTCTACAAACAGCCTGTTTTGCCAGTCTTAAGATCTCTGAATGTTAATGCTGGTCAGTTGTGCCTGAATTCCAAAGGAGGAATGTATAATGAGGCATGTCCAACCTCCCTCTTCCCATCATGGCCTAAACAAGAGTTTCAGGTTTATTTGGAATGCTTTTAGCCAAGACGGGTTCCATAAGTTGTTGGGGGCCTTAGAATTTTATTTTTGTTTTTCATATTGTACAATGCTAACATTTCAAGGAAGTTTGACTCTTTTGTGGCCTCAAATGCCACATGTTAAGTAGTCAAACATAAAATAAGATATGGTGGTCAGAGTTATTGCTCCCATCTTTGCCTAATTTTCAGTGACAAATCTTTAAAAATGAAATGTATATTTTTATTAAGATGCGACAGGACTTTACTTGAATTTGTTTTATTGCTAAGTAAAATTCTAATTTTACTTTATTTGAACACATTAAATATAGTGAATCTTAAAATTCAATAACTGTGGCTACAATTTAATTTTTTTTACAAGTACAATTTTCTGGTTTCATGAATGTGATCTTTCTTTATATTTTATATTATTTGGATATTGTTAAAGCATTGTTTCCATTTCTGGACTGCAGTTTAGAAGAAGCTCATAAAAATAGAGAAAGTGTGTATATAAAATGAGCAATGACAGGTTAAGAGAATTGACGTTGCTTAACCTGAAAAAGAAATCTCAGGAAATGTGCTAATTACCACCCTCAGGCAACTGAAGTGATTTTATGGGAAGTACTGTAGTTTTTCTTCCCACTTAGAAAGGAGAGATTTGGGTCTTGTGTTAGATATGATGGAGCATATCAGGGATTCAGCAAGGGAGACTGCAGTCTTTATCTGTAAATATCTCTTAAGAATACATTTAAGATGTACAATGAAATTATTACAATGAAAAGATTGAAATAACTTACTCAAGCATGTGGCATTGTCTCACCATGCCTTCATCCTAAAGATGATCAAACAGAAGCCCAGAAAGAGAGTGCTGGAGAGAGAACTTACATCAAGATCTTGCATCAAGCCTTACATCAGGGCTTTTGCATGTCTCCGCACTACTTCTGAATACTTACTGAGTGACATAATATTTCATTAGAGTTGACTACACAAAATTAATTGGAATGGGAGGTCAAGCTCAGGATAAATTGAGAAATGCACCTCTTTCCAAGTGTTGCAGGTGGTGGCTTATTTTGTTAGAGTAGTGACTTTCTGCCAGTGTGGCTAAAAAGGAATAGATGTGTATTTTGATTGACTTGCAGTTAGAAATTATGGAATATTTGTAATGTGTCCTAGATAATTGTGCTTTTCTTTTATAAACTAGAAATAAGTTTGTAGGAGTGGGTATATTGTATCCTATCACGATTGAATAGTTTGTACTTAGAATTTTTCACACATAGCAGTGGTGCTAATGTTTCATCAGGTATAGCGTTTTGAGAGCCATGATTACCACTGACATTCCTTTTCTATGACTTGAAATTGTGTAGGAAAGCAAAGGGTGGAAATGTTTAAAGAGATTTCCTTATTGCAGAACACACTAAGGTATAACAAAGTGAAAGAGTTGTAAATGGCATGGATGATGTTTTCCCCAAACCCTCATCCAAGAGATGTAAAACTTGAAGCCAGGAAAAAGACATGGCTGGTATTTGGAGACAGGTGAGGACTAGAAACAAGTTATCAGAAGGAAAAACAAAATTGAAAGCTGCAAATGCATTATAAGGATTGATAGGGAAAAACTGATGGCAGGTTTTTAGTGACTAAGACAGTTATCATATGTATCTTTAGACAGAAAGAGGAAAGACATTTCTCTCATGACACATAACTCTCTTTAAAGCATTAACATAAAGAACTTTTCTAAAAGGAACAAAGGGACTAATATTGAAAAAGGAAGTGAACGATGTGTCGAGCACCCTGAAAGGCTGACATGTATTAACAACTAAGGTCTTCTCACTGATATTTTGTGGTTTCTCTTTGAAAAATGGAGGTGATTGTCACCTTCTGGGAGAAGATATGTTGCTATTTGAACATCATTGGCAAGTATCTAGCTGTTTCACATCTCCAGAGAACCAAAAGTAAATTATAAAGCTGACAGAAATATTAAAATTCATCATTTTTGCTCAATGCAGGAATTTGTATTAATATTTAACTATTCATTAAATTTTTGTACTTTGTCTTCTTCCTACTGTCAGTAAGTAAGGTTTAATAGAATTAAAGTCTATATTCACTCCCTTTTATGGCTTCTATGCCCTCAGGATAATGTCTGATACGTATTAACACTCAGTAAATATTTTTATTATTGTTGTGTATAAGGCCATTGCTATTCTTATTTTTAGTATTTTATGATATTGGTGTTTAGAAGGGACTTAGAACTTGGTGTAATTCCTGTATTTTGTGATACAAGTCTGAGGCTAGGAAAGGGGTCTGTATAAACTTATACAGGTACATAAACAGAACTTGGTTATACTGGCTTTGTTTATCTCCTAGTCCAGAACAATACATTTTTGAGTAAACAACTTTGTTAGAGGAGGTCATATATAGCATATAGTTTTGATGAGCATCCACATCATCTGAGATTCGATACTTTAATAAGCCTCTTATTAATTGCTTAGTTAATTCATTAAAATATTGATTTGTTTATTCACCAATGTTTCTTGAGACCTATTGTGTGCTTAGCACTGGTTTACATAGAACAGTGAACAAAACCAATAGAGTTCTCTGAGTTTATGAAGTTTATCTTCTGTGATGGGGGAGAGACTATCAAATAAATAAAACGCTTTATG
Source organism: Cacajao melanocephalus (assembly GCA_963573385.1). NCBI lineage: Eukaryota > Metazoa > Chordata > Mammalia > Primates > Pitheciidae > Cacajao > Cacajao melanocephalus. The sequence goes on along the minus strand of CAUYLG010061018.1, from coordinate 6,724 downwards.
TCAGATGTTGGAAAGTATCATGAAAAAAAAGAAAAGACCAGACAGGGGGACAGGGGATTCTAGGAGACATTAGGGGATTCGTTTAGAATTTCAATTAGGTACGTCATGAAAGACCTCACTGAAGAGGCAACATTTGGACAAGCACTTGAATTAGGCAAGGGAGCAAGCAATGGCCTGTTTGGGAGAGCAGCATTTCAGATGGAGGGAACAGCAAATGCAAGTCCTCTAAGGAGTCGTGTGCTTGGCATATTTTCAGAGCATCAAGGAAGCTGATGAAGTCGGTGAAAGTGAGAATGTTGGAGATGAGCTTTGGTGAGGTCACAGTACATCTCTATCTTCATGCCCCATGTCTTCTGACTAGTGGCTTCTGTCACAGTCAGATCTCAGATATGCAAGGCAACACTCCTGTGACTAGGCAGTCCACCTTCTCCCCATTATAGGGTGCTTTCTGCCACAACAAGCTCCTTCAGGCAAGTAACATCTGAGACTTCTGCCAGGTTTAAGTAATAAGTTCCTCCAGAATACTGAACTGGGGCTGGGAGTTAACCTTCAGTGAATGTCCTTGTATATCAGAAATTTGGGACAGTATCAATAATGTCCCCTTAGAGAACGTGCATATCTCTTCTGATGCAAGAGCCTCAGATTGCTGATGGGAGAGACAGAAATGCAAAGTAGTTTGCAAGAAGTGAAATTATAACTATTCTGTTTCCAAAAGCAATGCAAGTATCATATATACCTTCAGAGAGTTGTAGATTCAGACCATGTTTCATTTAAGGGAGCTGTGTGTTTTTCTACAAGGTTCCTCAGAGCCCCTCTAGTAACCTTTGGGGAAATCATTGCATTGCTAAATCACTACATTAGCCTGCTGCCTTCTGGAAAATGCTGATCCCATTGCTTCTGTCAGCAGGAGAAGTCAGCCCTTGGGCTGGAACCAACCACACTGAGAGCTAACTGAGAGGTGGGGGAGGGTTGGGAAGCCCTTCAAAAGAAGTTCAGATCTTCAGAGTAGTGTAGGGGGCAAACAATCCTAGGAACTGCTGTACTAAATAGAAAGCACCTGTTTTTATTATTGCTATTCATAAAATAGCTTTTTAAAAATGCATTACAGTTTATAAAGCTTTTCCCTATCCCTTACCTCATTTAGTATCCTCTTCAATACAGTATGGCCTTGTTATATAAAATGATACAAACCAGCACATCTGCATCACCCGAAGCTTGTTAGAAATGCCCCATGGAGACCTACTGAGCTAGCATTCACTTTTAAGAAGACCACTAGCCCCTTAAAGTTTGAGAACATTGCTATAAAGGCTACAAAACAATAATTTCTTCTGATTACAGTAAGGAAATAGAGAATCAGCATGATTGGGTGACTAAGCCAAGGTCACCCATTTAGTAAGCAGTGAAGTCGGGCCTCATACCCAAGCTTTGTGCCTCCTGGTCCAGCAGTCTCTTGGCTGCAGTCACTTCCCGCTCCACAATCCCTTCATAGCATGCCTGCAATGTACTAGCTTTTGAAAGAAAAACAACCCTTTTTCTCTGAACCCAGACTATCACCTGCACTTATTTTCTCCACCAGCTGTTCTGGGCTCCTCCCTCATCTGCTTGCTGATTCTAGAAATGCAAACACCCTGAAAAGCTCTGCAGCATTGCCCACATGGTGCCCTCAATGAGTGAATCTGATAAGAATTGCTAGCATCAGTCACTTGCTCAGGGCTTCTCTGCAAAAGTCTTCTGACTTCACTTAGAGGAAAGGGTAAAAATTCAGAACAAGACAACTGAGATAATGCAGTCGGAACATACTGGTGGGTACAAATGGATTTTTCCATTTGTATTGCTTACGGTTAGGAAATAACAACAACAAAGCTGAGCTTAGCATCACAGGAAAACACATGAGTGGAGAGCTTCACAGCCCACCATTCAACAGAATCTTGCTCTGTCACCCACGTTGGAGTACAGTAGCCAGATCTCAGCTCAATACAACCTCTGTCTCCTGGTTTCAAGTGATTCTCTGCCTCAGCCTCCCAAGTAGCTGGGATCACAGGTGTGCACCACCATGCCCAGCTAATTTTTGTATTTTTAGTAGAGATGGGGTTTCACCATGTTGGCCAGGCTGGTCTTGAACTCCTGACCTTAAGTGATCCACCCTCTGCAGCCTCCCAAAGTGCTGGAATTACAGGCATTAGCCACTGGCACCCAGCCTTTAAGGATATAAAACTATGCCTAGATGTCACTTAGATGACCCTCAGAAAGTGAGTGCCTCTTTCTCGCCAACTAATTGACCTAACAAGTAGGCAAAACTTAGTCTGCTGGGTAAACAACCTCTCATCTATAGGAATTATACTTTGGGTGAGGGAAAATTCTAATAGAATTTTAAATATTTGATTCATAGTTTCTGAACTAGAATTCCTTAAGTAAGTAAACTAGAATTCCTTAAGTAAAAAAGATTCACTAAACTCAGGTTGAATTCTCACATTTTATTAGTCAGTTTGTTAACTGAAAAAAGTGACATAAGACATTTCCTGTGAACCTACTATGTGCATGAAGGTCATCATAGTAGGTGATAGGAAAGGTTCTGGTATGAGTGATATATTTCATAAGAGCCTGCAGTTTAATAGAATTCACATATGTGTACATGTCGAATGATAATGGAAAACAAAGGGACATTTCTCCCTTAATCTCAAAGGATGAAGTCGCAATCTAGGAGTTGGCATTTGAATTATTTATAAACAGAAGGTAAGTTTGGGACATTCAGAGTCTGCAGAGTAGAGAAAGTCATGGGTGAGGTGGGAGTAACAATGAGAATAAGACACAATGAAAAATGCTAGGTTTGTATTTGGAATAGCAAATAATGTGTTGAATATGACTTGTAATCTATCAACTCAGAGACAAAAGAAATACGCTTTTCTTTTCTTTTTTTCTTATTATATATTTAAGGTTACATGATGTTTTGATATACATAGATACAGTGAAATTATTACTACAGTCAAGCCAATTAACACATCTATCATCTCACATAGTTATCTTTTTGTTGTTGTTAAGAACACTTAAAATCTCCTCCCCTAGCAAATTTTTAGTATGTGTACAAATATTATTCACAATAGTCCTTATGCTGTACACTAGATCACTATTTATCCTATACAACTGCAACTTTTTACCCTTTGATCTTCACTTCCCCATTTCTCCCCACTCTCCGACTTTGGTAACCAGCATTCCTCTCTCTGTTTCTATGTATTTGACTGTTTTTTAGATTCCATGTATAAGAGAGATGCAGTATATGACTCTCTGTGCCTGGCTTATTTCACTTAGCATAATGTTTTCCAGGTTCATCTATGTTGTTGCAAATAACAAGATCTCCTTTTTTGAAGGCTGCATAGTATTTTATTGTGTGTGTGTGTGTGTGTGCGCGTGTGTGTGTATTTATTGTGTGTGTGTGTGTGTGTGTGTTATTGAGCTGTAAGTTCCTTATCTATTTTGGATATTAACCACTTATCAGATATATGGTTCATATATACACAATAAAACCTAGAAGATGGTGTTTGAAATGAGCATCTTTTCACATACCTGTTTTATATTTTTATGTCCTCCTTGGAGAAATGTCTATTCAGGTCTCTTGCCTATTTTAAAACTGAGTTATTTTATTTTTGTTGTTCAGTTGTGAGTTTCTTATATATTTTGGATATTAACCCCTTATCATATTATATATGCTTGTGACATATATATATGTATATATATGTACCTATATATCACAATTTCTTTTCCATTCATCTGTTGCTGAACATGTAGATTGTTTCCATTATCTTGGCTATTGTGAATAATGCTGAAGTGAACATGGGAATGCAGGTATCTTGATAAAGTACTGATTTCATTTCCTTTGGGTATACATCCAGAAGAGCGATTGCTAGGACATGTGGTAATTGTATTTTTAATTTTTTTGAGGAACTTCCATATTGTTTGTCATAATAGCTACACCAATTTACATTCTCACTAACAAAGTATAAGTATTTTCTTTTCTTACCACCCTTGCCAATATTTGTTATGTCTTGTCCTTTTGATAACAACCATCCTAACAGGTGTGATGTGATATCTCATTATGGTTTTGATTTGCATTTCTGTGACTAATGACATTGAGCATCTTTTCACATACCTATTTTATATTTTTATGTCCTTCTTGGAAAAAGGTCTATTCAGGTCTCTTGACCATTTTAAAACTGAGTTATTTGATTGTTGTTATTGAGTTGTGAGTTCCTTATATATTTTGGATATTAACCCCTTATCAGATACATGGTTCATAAACATTTTCTCACAATCTTTAGTCTGCTTTTTCGTTTTGTTTATTGTTTCCTTTGCTGGGCAGAAGATTTTTAGTTTAATGTAGTCTCACTTGTTTATTTATTTTTTTGTTGCTCATGCTTGATGTCACAGCCAGAAAACAACAAAAAAATCACTGCAAAGGAAAATGTTAATAAGCTTTTCTCACATGTATTCTTCTAGAAGTTTTATGGCTCTATGTTTATATCTTTAATTCATATTGAGTGGATTATTTTGTAGTGTAAGATTTTATCATAAAATGATAAAAACTCTGTCAAATGCTTTTCCTGTATTTATTGAAATATATATATATATGAAATATATATATATGAAAAATTATATATATATGAAATAAAATTATATATATATATATATATGAAATATATATATATATATATATATATATTTGTTTTTCTTAGGGTCTGCTGGCTTTATCACCCAGGCTGGGAGAGTATAGTGGTGTGATCTTAGCTCACTACAACTTCCACCCTGCAGGCTCAAGTGAGCCTCCCTACTCAGCCTCCCAAATAGCCAGGACCACAGGTGCCACACCACCACACCTGGCTAATTTTTGTATTTTGGTGGAGACAGGGTTTCACCACATTGCCCAGGCTGGTCTTGAATACCTGAGCTCAAGAGATCTGCCCACTTTGGTCTTCCAAAGTGCTGGGAATACAGGCATGAGCCACTGCATCTGGCTTGATCATGTGGTTTTTATTTTTTATATTGTTAACATGGTGTATCATGTTGATTAATTTGCCTATGTTGAACCAACCTTGCATCCAAGGGATAATCTCACTTAGTCACGATGTATAACTTTTTAGATGAGTTGTAAATTTTGATTTACTAGTATTTTATTGAAGATTTTTGCATCTATGTTCATCAGAGGTATTGGCCTATAGTTTTCCTTTCCTGTGGTATCTTTTTTCTGGCTTTCATATCAGGATAATACTGGCCTCATGAGTTTGTATGTATTTTCTCTACTTCTATTTTTGAAATAGATGAATAGGGTGGGTATTAATTATTCTCTATATGTTTGGTAGAATTCAGCCACAATGCATCTGGTCCTGGGATTTATTTTGTTGGGAGGTTTTGAATTACTACATCAATCTCTTTATGTTAATAAGCTTTGTATGTTTATGATTTCTATGTCTTCTTGATTCAATCTTGGTAGGTTGTATGTTTCTAAAAATTTATTCATTTCTCTTAGGCTATCGAACTTGTTTACAGATAATTTTTCATAATAGTCCCTCATGTCCTTTTTATTTCTGAGGCATTTATTGTAATGTTTCCACTTTCATTTTTTATCTTCTTTGTATATTTTTTAAAAATTATTAGTGATTCAAGCTAAAAGTTTGTTAATTTTATTTTTTCAAAAACTCAGCTCTTAGTTTTGACTTTTTAAATAGTTCTAGTTTCTATTTGATTTATTTCTGATGTAAGCTTTACTACTTTTTTTCTTCTGTTAACTTTGGATTTAGTTTCTTTTTCTAGTCTTTTGAGGTATAATGTTAGGTTGTTTATCTGAGATCTTTCTTCTTTTTAATGTAGGCATTCAATGCTGCCAACATCCTCCTTAAGAGTGCTTTTACATCATCCATAATTTTTAGTCTGTTGTATTTCCATTTTTTAACTTTATTTTTTATTTATTTATTTTTAAATTGCATTTTAGGTTTTGGGGTACATGTGAAGAACATGCAAGATTGTTGCATAGGTACACACATGGCAGTGTGATTTGCTGCCTTCCTCCCCATCACCTATATCTGGCATTTCTCCCCATGCAGTCTCTCCCCAACTCCCCACCCCCCACTGTCCCTCCCCTATTTCCCCCCAACAGACCCCAGTATGTGATGCTCCCCTCCCTGTGTCCATGTGTTCTCATCGTTCAACACCCACCTGTGAGTGAGAACATGTGGTGTTTGATTTTCTGTTCTTGTGTCAGTTTGCTGAGAATGATGGTTTCCAGGTTCATCCGTGTCCCTACAAAGGACACGAACTCATCATTTTTTATGGCTGCGTAGTATTCCATGGTGTATATGTGCCACATTTTCCCTGTCCAGCCTATCATCAGTGGGCATTTGGGTTGGTTCCAGGTCTTTGCTAATGTAAACAGTGCTGCAATGAACATTTGTGTGCATATGTCCTTACAGTAGAACGATTTATAATCCTTTGACTATATACCCAGTAATGGGATTGCTGGGTCAAATGGAATTTCTATTTCTAGATCCTTGAGGAATCTTCCATTTTTGTTTGTCTCAAGACAAACAAAACCTTTGATTTTTTCTTTGACTCATTTTTTTCTTTGTTTAGAAGCACGTACTTTAATTTCCACATATTTGTGAATTTTCTAGATTTTCCCCTTTTATTGATTTCTAGTTTCATACCATTGTGTTTGGAACAGATATTTGATATGATT